>JAUJYS010000391.1:0-23945 GCA_033995665.1 Melogona broelemanni
TTGTTCATCATTGACTCTGTGGCGCAACGGCAGCGCGTCTGACTCCAGATCAGAAGGTTGCGTGTTCAAATCACGTCTGGGTCAAATAAAACACAATTTTAGAAATTTTATTTTAATTGATTTTAATTTTAGATAAGGAACTCCTTCTTCATTTTAATAGACATCATCGACTCATTATCTTAATTAAGTAAACAACTCGTACATCACAAGTACTGCCCCGTATAAGCAAGCAATCACACAACACAAGAATGTAATGCAGGAAAGTAACGCTGCCTTTTGAATTTCTTCACTCGCGCAACAGATGACGCCAGTCATTCTGAATATTCGTTTTTATAGAAAACAAACCAATGATTTACTTCTTACTTGTAAACACAAGAAAAACTAGTTTCGATGCAACAAATTTCCACGATTGTGACAATTGGTGACTCTAAGATCTAATCAACAAAATACTTTCTCAAATTAAATATTTCACAACATGACATCTAATGTTGCAAACACTGCCAAGCATTAGAAAAAAATCCAAAAAATATTTTTCACAAAAAATAAAATGTTCCCCCAATTTTAAGTTTCCATATGCAAATTGAGATTGGGTTCCTTTTCACATGTGATTTCCCTATTCAAGTTGATATTCTCAATAAAAAATGCGCAGCCACTTGACTTACTTCGTGTACTCGAGTATATCGGGCTGTATAATGCCAACAAGAGGCGTCTAACGCAAAATGGCCTATGTAGGTAGCGACACAATCGATGGTGATTCACAACCGCAGCAGTCTGCCATTTCTCCGAATAAACCTGATATAAACACGCCGTGGACAAACGAATGCAATGTTCCCCGAGTTGATCTCAATAAATATTTCACGAGAAAACCAATGGCCAACGCATCAAAGGATTTTTTTTTTAAATCACCGTAGTGCCTAATGCACTACCGGATTACTGCACCCTCATGTCTCTATGGAGATGTGCGAGGGGCAGGGAAGGGAAGGGACGGGATATGGAATGGCAGCTGGAATAGTCAGGCTGCAGGATCCACCCTTAAGCTCTGGACTCCCTAATGGAAGCTCAGGGGTGACGCCAGTACCCAAGGCTAACGAATAAACGAAAGCCTGAGCCGGGAATCGAACCCGGGACATTCCGCTTGGTAGGATGTTGCCATACCCACTAAGCCATCGGTACGTACAAAGTTTAAATGACAATGGATCCTTGTTTAGGTACTGCGTTTTAGCACTTGATGGCGTTTATTTCGTAATTTCGTAGGAAAGAATGGAATACCAACATTAATAGAGATACCGCGGAATTTATCTTTGTGGCGCTGGTTTTTATGTAAGGAAGCAATAATTATTTATTTTGATCCGTTTGTATACTGGGTCGTTGAGAATCGGTGTGATGGTCATCAGGAATCTTGGAATTTGTTGTAGTCTGTGATTAAATTGTTTTATTTGTCATTGATTCTCAGGATTACACACAATGGACACCGATAGTTACATCTGAGACGCTTTAATAAAGCGGTTGAGAGAAAGGTCATAAACTGAAGAAGGGGAGGCTAAATAATATAATGTGATATTAGGGAATTCGAACAATCTGTCGTCGTCGATAAACGGACTGTACATCACGGTACCACCACCAGCCACGACGACGAACAAATAGGGAAAGGCGGAAAAAAAGGTTCAACCAATAAAAACCAGAGCCATCAAAGCCGGCAGTCTCAGATCTAGCAAATTAGTCATGACAAGCTGTTTGTGTTGTCTGTGCGTCTCTTGTCCTGGTGTCAAGTTGGTTCGTGAGATACATGAACGTGCGGACACATGGGCTCGTATACGAATAACGCGTACGCAACAGGTGGCGCCATCTGTCGCGCATCCTGTAACACGTCTAACACGGCCAGAAAACTTAAATTCTAAAATGGCTCAACTTGCACCGATCTGGTTTGTTCGGTAGATGAACATCTACCAGCACAAATTCATTAAAAATTACATATCCTCCAACCTCACGATACGATTGGTAATCTTTAATTGGCTCACACACATGTACAACCCAAATACCCTAATCGTTCGACTTGCACCGATCTGCAAAGTAGTTAGACATACTGTGAGCCAGCACCGGTCCATCAAAAATTACTTTTAACCCCCACCACTACAACAATACAGAAATTGGCTTATCTGGTTTTAATTTTAGCCATGTAGGTGGCGCTACTAACTACCGGAATAAACACACCAACAGCAGCTGCCCCATATTGCATAAAATGGCGGGGCTAATCTCCTTACAATTACGATTAATCTAATCTCCTTACAATTACAATTACAATTAAGTCCCTTACAATTTTTTTAAAGTTAAGTGTGAAACCAAAATCTATTCGTATCCTACGGAAAAACATTGACAAAGTTTGACAAAACTTTTGTTTTCAAACGGCAGTAGGCACCATAAGTTTCAAAAATAAATAGGTGTCTATGAAGCAATTCTAATAAAATCTCACGTTTCTCATTTCGGAAAAAAATGACGTCAATTTCACTGCAAAGATCGGATAGATAAGATACCAGCGCCCTCTAGGAAAACAAAGTGTTGCCAATATACCAACGCGCTAGCAAAAAGGTCACGGATCAGTTTTCTCGTGTAAGTTACACGCGCGCCTGTGTGTGTGTACGCGCGTCGGGGGGTAATGGGAGAAGGGAGGGGGCGCGGATTAATAGAAACGGACTGCGCTCACCGCCGGGATGGTTAACGAGAAATGTCACTTTGGCCGGCGAACTTCGGAGTTTCCGGCTGCCGCCGCCGTCGCCGCCGCCGCCTCGATTGCAGTGCTTGTCCGAAGAAGAATCCACAAAACCATCTGCAAAAAAATAAAATAGAAAAAAAAAGATTCTTTTTAGCGTTGGGCCTTTATGGTCATCTAAAAGGAAACGAAAGGTGACGAAGAAAAAAACGGCCAAAATGTTGGTTTTTATTTGCCGGCGTCCAAGATGGATTCCGTCCCGAAGTACCGATACCGACTATAACAGATTTACTCCGTGCTAAAGTATAGAGGCAAAGAACGAAAATAAAAATAAAATCACGTGCGACACTAACGCCATCTTGCGGGTGTTTCCGTAAATTCATTTGGGTCGGACACGACGCATTGTCATTACAACCACCATTCAATTTTTTTATTCCTGATCACAGTCAGATCACTGTAGTGAAAATCACTACGGAAGACAATGTACACCTCGTGTTGCGTTGATTATATACGTGAGGTGTACGTTTTAACCAATGAATGGAACCCGAGACCGCCTGCACCGCAGCCGCTACAAGATGATTTCAAGATGATGTTCCCATAGTGTCGAAAATTGTGGCTTGATTCAAATATTATTTTTAGGAGGTAGAGCTTGTGGTTGGAGTAGTGGTTAGCGCGTAGGATCAATACACTAACGATGGTGGGTTGAATTCCCGACCTAGATCTCCGGATCACCTTTCGGGCGAGAAAAATTTCTATGCGTTCATGCCTTTGGAATGAAATTAAAGCCGCGGGACTCGTGCCGGAACGTTATCAGGTGCTCATTCAAGATCCCTACCTAAGTATGAAGTAGTTTTCAAAATAAGGCTAGAAAAATTACCCCTCCCCCTAGGAGGGAAATGTGGAAAGTCATTTTTGGTGTAATATACCTGTATTAAAACATATATTTGAACATACCGCCGAATTTGGACCACCTGCAAAACAGTCCCAGAATAAGACGACACAGGTTGTCAGGTGGGAACATTGCCATTCTCGGAACACACGTGTCTATGCAAATAGGAGTTACAGTGAATAGGACGGGATTCAGCATCAGCCGGCTTTTTCGATGATTATTTGTGTTGTTCGATAATTCTATATTCGTGGATATTCACACAGGAAAATACTGTTGATCTACATAAGCATTTCGTAAATTAAATTAATAATTTTCTTCAATATCAGATAGACCGGAGCCAGTTCATCGTGTCGATGCCGCCGTACAGCAAACCTTCTCCCGACGACACCATTCGCCATGAACTCGGCTTTTCTTTCAGCAGCGGGAACAATTGATAGGAGATGCCAACGATTGAACATCCGTTAAAAAGACACCGGTCGATTCCGCGAAGGCCGAACGACCGCACAGGTGGTGCTGCTATCCAAATTAAGAACATTCCTTTGAATTCGACGATAGTCGCTTTTAGCTTTGTCATCAGATGGCGCTGCTTAAAAAAAAATACGAGCTATCGTCGCGAGCGACACTGTCGATGTTTTGCTATCGCACGTCCTGAGAATATTGTGCATACTTCGAAAACCCTCAAGTTGAAAAATGCCACCAGCGCCACCGGTGGTGACAATTAAAAACCGATCAATACAAATGATCCAATCAGTTGGCAATACTTTTAAGAAGAGTGATGTAATGTGCTTGTGTCAATTATTTTACCACGGTACGCAAGCGGGGTCGAATCAATAAATCTGACACTAGCCAAATCGGCCTCCAATCAGAATAGAGCCATATTTATCTATGTCGCGATTACAGCTGATTACAGCTCGTACGTCAAAGATTTCTGTTAACAAGGTCGTTTTGCGGATGAATTTTGGCTGAATTCAAAAAGTTTTGTCGCGTTATGCCGAAGGTCTTCCACAAGAGTTCACCGTTGCACGGTGCTCAAAAAGGAATTCATTAAAATTTTCAAATGAATCAGCCCGCAGTTGCTGCTCAACATCGAGACACGATTTTAGGAATAACGAAAACGAATAAAAATATTTGTCCATAATCCACATTAACTTTTAGTGTAATTTTATTTCCGTTAAGCATAAAAAAATAGTTACAAAACTGGTAATATCATAGTTAACGAGAGTTAAATTGATACAAACAAATGCAATGGTGATTCACAAACATACGCTGCACGAAAGAAACTCAAAAAAAAAAAAAATAAAAATAAAGATAAAGACTAAATAGTCACTTTGTTAAATGAGAGAAAATAAACATAAAAGTACAGAACATAATTAAGAAACTTCGAGATAATGAGAACTTATAAGTTCACTACTTATCCCACACCACTCTTTATAAACGTTACTTGTCCATGAGAAATTTTACATATTTTGCCTTATTTTAACTATTTTTAATACTAAATTTTACATATTTTGCCATATTTTAACTATGAAACGACCAAGAGAAATAACCCAGAATTGTTCTTTGAAAATAGAGAAACACAAAAAAACCAAACTCAGGTTCAGTCATTTTCTCGCGTAGACCCTGGGTCAGTTAGCGGTAAATACTTACCAATCTGAACGCAGCCACTGGACAATCACTGTACCTGTCGAAACAAATCTTCAAATTCCAAACGTATTTGAACTTCTAGTCAATTACAAAACAAAAAATGTCGAAGAAAAATAAAATTTAGTTACGAGGCGTTGCAAAAACGTGAACTCTCGTAAAATTTAATCGTGTCACAATTCAAAGAAAGTGCACCATATGATGCCCTATTTAACGGCGATAGGTAATATCCTCCCGAGATCCCACGCCGAAGCACACTGCATGTAATGCGCACACTGGTCCACACAGTTAACCTCAGCAAGCTAAACTTTTACGCCCTCTCTTATAATGCTCCCTCTATCCCCTCCCAGGAAAGCCAAGCTCGCTAGACAGATAGCGTGGTATAGCAGATAGCTAAACGCATGGTGCGCCCTCTGTTGACACACTGCTATTTTTAATGTATTTTTAATGTTAGCACACTCTAACGCCTGATGACATACTCTAAAGCCAGATAACAACACATAATTGGTTGACGCGCCCTCTGTTGACACACGGCACTTCTTAATGCTAGCATGTTAGCTCGATTGGAGCTGTGGTCTCAGGGGGATGTGTGTTTACTTTCTCGCTTACATGGCTGGCTATTCAATCTCTTAATGCTCTGTTGACACGACCGATCATCTTTTTCGTGATAAAACCATAATACTAGGATTGATACTAGTGGTATCGGCCCGATATCACGCAGTCGATTTGGCAAATGGATAATGGAGGACTGTACATGAACATGAATATCGACGACGGCATAGTCGAAATACAAAGGTCGAATTCGAATAAATATTTTTAGCTTATAGCTAGGTCCACACAAAATGGTATTTCCATGAGGGGAAAAACGTGAAACGTGTTATCATGTAAATGGGACCGCCACCGAAAAATTGTGAACACATGAAAAAAAAAACCCAATAAAAAACCAAAAACGAAATTTTCAAAATGTTTTAAGAACACAATGTTGAAACGAACTATGATGGCGGGTCGACGTTGTCCGATTTGATTTGATTGTCTTTGGTACAGCGAAATGATGGTGTTATGACGTGACTAAATAATACTATTACGATTATTTTTGTGAAATAGTTCTTATTGTTTTTCTTTCACTAAAAGGATGATGCCGACACATGGAAATATTTACATGGATATGCTCAAGAAATTAGAGTATCGAACTGAGAATTTCTTTCCAAATTTGCCCGTGCTTTTTCCTGTTCTTTGTTTTTTTGTTTTGGTTTTTTGCTGCGTTAAAATTTTAATGACGCTCGTTTTTTGTTTCTTCTTTGTTCGACCGTTCCATGATTTTGCTGCCAATTAAAATTTAATGTTATTCTTTGCTGCTCCCTCAAATATCGCTCTAGCGATACGAGGGAAGCAAAAAATTCGCCTTTTGGCGTACAGATCTATGCTTTGCACCTTTAACTTCTGTAACCTGTTACACCAAACGCTAAAATAAAAAAATTAAATAAAAATGCGATTTGTAACAGATTTTATGAATGTATAATAACAAGGCTTAAGTAAAACATATATTTTAAAAATAAAAAAAAATTATTTCAGATGCTCGTCAGATGGCCTTACTATCGGATTGGGTCTCGCCGTTATATAACCAATCGCCATCTACAACAAGCCATCTATCAGTAGCATCCATCAGTAGCTCGCTAGATGGAACTCAATAAAAACATTTATATACACCATGCCCATGGTTTGAAATTTTACTGTACCAAAACCTTACCCAGATGAAATTTGCCCAGGCGAAAAATTTGGTAGCTGAAGTTTCGCCCAATAGCGGTCTATCTGTGTCCATGAACGCAGCTTCGGGAGAGACGCGCCATCAGGCCTAATTGCGGCGAGTCTCTGGGCCTCCGTCGCCTATGAGCGAAGTGAGTCTCGAGAGACCAATCGATTACAAAAGTCGCGGGACTACTGAGTTCGGATATAGGCTTATTACGTCACAGCGTCTGTGTATGAATGACGACCTCTGGTGGCCATAGTACCACTTAGTCCTGACAAGCATCGGTCATTTTTCGTCTACGATTTCGTTAGCAAAGTTTGGAAAAAAACAGATTTTAAACAAATGTCAGACGAAAATTCCGCGTCCAAATCAAAAAGAAAATAATTTAAAAAAATGGTTGTACTACTGAATGACTGTCCTCATTTCAGTATTTTTTACATAAAGCCCAGTAGATATCTATCTGTCCGACTGCCTCAACGAAATATGTTTAAAAACAAATAATATTAAGCTAAGTATTACAAACTAGTCGAATTTAGTGTGATAGTGAACATTTTTATCCAAAAGGCATAGGAGAGCACAGAAAACAGACAATATGGCCAGACAATAAGATAATATGGTCACCTACACCCAATTTAGGCTTAATTAGAAGTTTGCAAAAATTAGTGGAAAAAAAATTGAGATGGATACGGTTAAATTTTGAACGCACATTAGCGCCCTCCAGAGAAAGTGGCTCTTTCCCATAGCTCATTTAAATAACATGATTTAAGTTCTAGCCAACCATCCGCGATGACAAGAGTACAGCGCGCATGAAACAAAAATTATGATTGCGGAACAGGAACAAAAATATTTACAGATTCTCGATAGTCATTATTTATAATTTATGATCATCCTTGCCATGAGCAAGATTTTTTGGAAGCTCATCGCGCCAGGGTTGCGTTTCCCCTTTGATGAATGCCGACGAGTTAATAATAATCCATAACCGAGATACAAAACGCATCATTACAACGCAACCCATTGTCGAGAACTTTCGAAATACGGATTTACAGTATTAATAACGACTACGTTATAACGTATTTGTCTAGACAAACATGAACGTCAATTTATGGTTGGGCGATTATTTTTTAAAATATTCGCTGGCGAGATTCAAGGAAAAAGAATCTGTTCAACCGATAATCATCGCATAAATGCCTCGATTTCATCCGATTACACGTACAACTAACGTCGCTTAAACATAGGAAATACATGCATGTATGATTTATGTTGAAACATTTTCCATCCTGGGAATTAGTTCCTCTAGAGATGTGCAACGCATGCACTGTGCCCTAATACACACACGCATTTCAATTCATTTACATCGATTGAAAAGTAGTGATAATACTTGAATAACTTTCGAACAGATGGCGCCACGAGTCATCTTCAAATGTCTGCACAGTCAACAACAAAGTGCCAATGATGTGGATGAAATTTAAGTTGTCAGGTTGAGACGTTCATATATTTATGTGCGAAAAACGGAGACTACTCAAATGAACATGATACTCTGTATCAAATCTTCTACAGCGTGCAGCTGTGAATTTTTGACTGACTTCAACGTCTCCTTAATTCGAATAATTGAAAATATAATACTGATAAATGTTAGACGTCAAACATGATAAAATCTAACTTAACTGGGTTATAAAAGACTAATCTAATTCGTAATAAGACAAAACTACAAACAACCACGATGCAGTTTGAAGAGTGTCATATGCCAATCAGATGTGAGACTTCACATAATCGAATAACATTAACGAATCGTTATTATTATTTTTTTAACGGACGAACTATTGATATTTTTGATATCCAACACCTTCAAACAGGTGCTGGAAATATTTATCGCATCGGTTGGGTTTTCTGACTCTGGTAGAAAAATGCTCAAACGTTTGAACAACAACTGTCTCTCGTTAAATGCAATTCATTTTATTTTGATCACGTGCTGGTCGCCTGTCATTCGAATATCGTAGGCGTCTAGAAACCGATAACAGCTCATAAATTCGTCACGATAAGCCTAATAGCATTCACGGTGGTGTAGTAAAGTGGTACAAGAATATGTGGTACATAGTGGGTAAATAAACACAATCTCCATAAGGGATGATAGCTAAATGGAAGAGATAGAGAGAGAAATAAAATGTTTTTGTAAAAATGATAAACGTGACGGATTTAAAATCGGGCTATCAAAAATGTCAATTATGTTCCACTGCAATTCGAGGCGACTTCAATTCTGACACAGATTTTAAATAACATTGTCCGGGACACGCGATGAACGTTTTCGTGTCTCGACATTTGTTTTCAGGGATATTCAGAGACAGGCATGCAGTCTGTCTGACTTAATGTATTTCTGCGGCAGTTGAAAGATGCTACCCCGTGTAGGTTGGCCAGAGTTTCACGCAGCGCAATGAAACCGCACGTACACTGAAGCAATGCGGGGGAGCCCGAAATCGGGGTGTAAACCCGCACGGGGAAAAGCCCACTCAGTGTGTGATTTTATGAG
This sequence comes from Melogona broelemanni, assembly GCA_033995665.1. Classification (NCBI taxonomy): domain Eukaryota; kingdom Metazoa; phylum Arthropoda; class Diplopoda; order Chordeumatida; family Chordeumatidae; genus Melogona; species Melogona broelemanni. Next base: position 9,509 of record JAUJYS010000391.1, read on the forward strand.
TAATTTGTATTTGTAGTATTATCGTTTTTGGTACTGAATATTATAATTTTAGATCTGATTAAAAACTGTCAAACGTGAACTTTTTTGAAGCACCAAAAATTGATGCGACCCATTTTTAAAGCCATTCTCTTTGAATTGAATAACGAAAGTTTTTATTAGAATTCCTCCATTAACATTTTTGCGCTTTAAAAGCTTGAGCTGCCTTCAGGTAGAGGTCGCTAAGCGCAATGACGTGTTATAAGTCTGTAATTTTACATCAGAGGCCATTACTGTAAAGTATACCTCGAAAACCGATTAAAAGTGCCGAACTGTCGTATTTTATTTCACTAATTTATAATTTATTCTATCTTATAAGTTTATTTTCAATTTATTATATAAATCTGTAAATGGCGTCATATTTACTATTAGTTTGATAAACCTTAGCCAAATACTACTATGCAACATTAGAAAATATCGGTGTGTCAATTTATCGCTATTGAATGTCAAAAGGAAATCGCAATCCCACTTTACTTTAAAATGGCCCCCGTGGTCCTTTTGATAGAGCTTCTGGGGATAACAGCTGAAAACAAAGGCTAGAATTATCAGCCGCAAACTTGTTTTAATTTGGGCAGGGCTAGGGTAAGGTATAGTAGTGAGGTTCCGAGGTCTGCGGATCACTAAGGTCAGAGAAAGTTAATGGGAGTCCGAGTCGCCCGCATAAACCCAGCATAAACGACAGTTGGTAAAATTGGCTTACGCGAAATGCTTCTGCAGACGAGGTTAATGCCTGACATGTCCTATTCACCGAAGATGGGCTTCGCCTAGATGCAGTCAAACGGTGTAGTGGTGGTCATCATTAATCTTACATCCTCCTGTTACCCCCACCCCCACTCAAATGGTCCAAGATTTCAGTGACACACGAAACCATCGGAAAAATAGTAAATTCCCAACAAACAAAAATATGTACCAATCCCGTTGCCTCTTCAATCATAGTTGACAACACTTAAAATGTACAAGCAATCAGCGGTAGTGCACGACGAATAAATTGTAGCGAGCGCCAGCAGCGCCAACAAAAACAATATAGCTGGTTTCTTTCTAACTTAAAAGCAAATAAAATTTAAAGGTCTCATTTCCTATTTTAGACCGCTTTTATATATATATATTTTTTTTTTATTCGAAACGGATGGATTATTTTGTTTTTGAGACACCTTAAAGGCAAAATAAGAGATCATTAAATTGTGTCAAATTTACAAGTTTAAAACCAAAAATGGTCGTCAATAAAAAATGAGACAATTATTAGTTTCAAGCTGACATCAACTTAGCTAAAACAGCTACGAAAGGAGTATTCAATCACCTTAGCTTTTCAATTTCAAACAAAAAATGGTCATAAATAAAAAAATGAGACAATTTTTTAGTTTCAAAATGAGATCAACTCAGCTTTTTCAATTTGAAACAAAAAGTGGCCATTGCCAAAAAATTGTCACGTTCTTTGAGACAATGAAAACTGAAACAAATCATGTACAAATTTGAGATTGTGATTTTGCAAAGCGCATGCATGTGGATTAGAACATATCTTCAACGAGGAGCCCATTTTAGCGATAGATCATTTCATGTTTTGTTCAGCGGGTACGCCTATGGGTCGACGAGTGTCTCGGGAGGATTCCCCATATAGGGATAGTCCATTCGGTTCCCATTAAGTGTAGTCTGGGTCGGGACCCGCATTCCCCCTCTACGTTCTGAGTCACAGCAGGATTAGTTTGAATACCGCGAACCAATTATGACCTGCCATAATTCATTTCGATAAGGATCGTGCTACTTATTAGCAATTCGACCCAAGCAATTACGTACGCGAGGATGCGGGGAGGCTATTTTCGACTTACCTAACTTTTCTGAAACCAGAAGATAAACACTGAGATGAAAAAGGATAATTTAGTCATTATGAGTCTCAGAGAAGCTTAATTCAGTCGAAACAAGCCTATGAAGTCGATCATTGTCATCATCGGTCGACCATTTGCATATGTTACCGATATTTCAATTTGATGACATACAGTATGCAGAGAACAAGTTTATTAATAGTGTGTATTAATAGTTTTACAGTAATAGTACTTACGTCGAAAACATATATTATCGAAAATATATTGCCTACATGTGTATAATTCGATACTCATTTTTAAATTAAAAATTTTAATTAGGAAAAATTGGAAATTTTCTGAAATTTTTAATAAACTTTGGCAACACCTTGCCACACTTTGCACAAGGTGTTGCCACCTTGGCACAACCTTGTGAGGCCCCCGTGGCTCAGTGGATATGGTCATAGACTACTAAGCGGGTAGTCCCTGGTTCGATTCCCGGCCCAGGCTTTCGTTTATTCGATTCTGTGGTACTGGAATGTGCCCCTCATATATCGCCGCAGCGACGCGAGGGGTACAATAACCTCCTATAGTGTTATTCACTACAGTGATCCGGAACAAAAAAAAATAAAAACATTAGGGGGAAAAAGACTAATTATTTAGAGGAGAAACCCCCACGATTTCGAACGTGCTACTCTGATACCTAGATGTATTTCACTTGAAAAACACAACGCGGTAGAAAGCAAGTCAACATTCACATTCGCAAATCAAATTAAACAAACAAATTTTCTAAAACGACATGATGAGGTCTGTTATGGATAATTTTGATCATTTCAGATCCATTAGAACACAAACTAAATTGTAATCAAAGACATATTTCTGATGAAGTATTGACTTGAGGTGGCATTTATTAAATCGCCTTTGCAGTGAACAGAGAGTTGGGTTCGTTCCTTTTGAAAATGAACCTGTTTGAAAACACACTTTGGAAAATTGTACTCGTCAAAAATTGAAGGTTATGGCAAAAGAAACCGTTTACACAGAAAAAGAACCCTGTTCCAGTTCCTAAAAATAGAACCAGAATTCCAGATTTCAGTTCCTAAAAAAACAGAACCAGTTCCCGATCAAGTTACTTAAAAATTGAATAGAATCTAAGCTAAGTCCCTAGGAACGGAACATTTTCTCTCCGTTCCTACCCAACACTGACAATGAACACGCATACACAAATACATATTCGTATCACTTTCGTTGAGACTATAAATTATGAAAATTAATATTAATACTGTACATACTAAAAAGAATGGGTTTCCATAAACACAGGTGGAATCAAACAATACTAAAAATTTACGCCATATATGCGAACAGGTGAAGATTGAATTATCTATCGTGTTTATTTTGGTCCCACTAATCGATCAATAACATGCTGTGAGACTGTGACTTCTGCTAGAGAATCTCGAAACCCAAGACGCGTCCATCTCAGGTTACTTGCCCTTTTTTCATATTTCCTTCTCACTTATTTAACGTGTCATTGGCTCCGATTCATATATTATGCATTTGACGCATGCGCACTAGACGCGACAACGACCAAAAAAGACCGATTGCGTATGGCTTAAAGACGTGGACACTTCTTGGAAAACGGCAACTTCTGATGTCAGCTGTGCCAGTCTGCGGACTTACATGTAATATACAAATATATAAGCAATGGTATCGATTTTTGAAAAATCAACAATGCCCGTTAGGCGGGCTGCCAACTTAAGAGCGATTTAACAAAGGCCATTAGTTACGTGACTTTCAGTTGTCAGGCTTGTGGCGACCTCTGGTGTCACCTGCTCTCTCGCAACATTACAAGTAGCTTGTTTTTATAAATTGTTTTTTATAAATTTTTAATATAGTAAAACAATTAATTATTCGTTTTCAGCTGCATTTCTGTAACCTGACAAATTCCATGTCAATTAAAAAGAAAAAAAGTTAAGGCCTTTTTGTCATAAAAGCAAATCCACCTTCGCAGTTCATCAAGCCTGTCGCCATCTTAATTTGTATCTAATGGAACGTCCTAAGCCTTTGAGAAAAAAAAAGCTTAGTCTTTTTTGTCATAGAAACAAATAATCCATCGCAGTTCATCGAGCGTGTCGCCACCTTAATTTAAATATAATGAAACGTACTACGTTCTTGGAGATTATTAAAAAAAATGATCGAGGACGTTCCAACGTTCCTTTGTAGAAATAGGAACTAGACCTTCCAACGTTCCTCAGAAAAGGAACGATTTCCCTGGAAAGAGACGTTCATTTTGCCTTTCCTACCCGATACTGGATCTTAAGAGAAAAGAAAAGGTTATAAAAGATCATCTGTCATGAGGGCCCGGAGCACCAGGAGGAAAATGTCTTATTCTTTCTTTCAATTATTTTATGAGTCTGATGCATATAATTTATCAATTTCTCAATTCACTGGCTTTCAACATCCACCCGCCATGACTAGAAATTACCTCGTAAAACAAAAAGTATACCAAAGCCTTCCATATTTTCCTGAGTCATGATTCACTGAAAGAGGTGTTACCAAAATTTGATGACGACCACCAATAATTGAACGTTAGCGAGAACGCATGAACCCCGGTGAGAAATAGATGCATTAAACATCAACCACACCAAACCCAACCATTCACAAATTATGACGAATTAAAATTGCTACACAATTTAAACAAAGTTGAGTATATTGTCTTTTAGTTAAAAAATACTAACAATTTATCATTTTTTAAACGAGAAAAACTCCTGTACTTGGTGGATAAATAGTGTTCACTATCACACTTAATTCAACTAGTTTGTTATAATATTATTTGGTTATAAACGAAAGTTTGTCAGACTCTGTTCGTCATTCTTTAATTTACATTTCGGCGATGTCCCCGAACCATGTTCCTTATTAGCCATAAATAAACGTATCAAATGGGGATTTTTTATAACGTAATGTAACTGAAATTCAACATTATCTGATTGAATAAATTTAATTGTAAATCAGTGAAATAAAATTCAAAAGTTACACACTTTTAATCCGTCAGTTACAGAGGTTGAATAAAATAAATTAAAAATCGGTGAAATAAAGTTCGATATTTGGGCACTTTCAATCCGTCTGTTACATAGAAAACACTTAAGGGAGCTTAAGGGTGGATCCTGCAGCCTGGCTATTCCAGCTGTCAATCCCCTTCCCTTCCCTGCCCCTCACATATCTCCATGGAGACACGAGGGTGCAGTAATCCAGTAGTGCACTTGGCACTACGGTGATTAAAAAAAAACATAAAGCACGAGCTTTCGGTTGTGATGCCTTCGTCATAGGTATTGTAACTTTTTGCATTAGCATCATTTAGAATGTCTGATAGATAATTATACACGTAAGAATCCGATACGTTATCAACCAGCAGCTAAATCTAATAAATTACGGTAACATCATTGCACCCCGCCACTTAAATAAGAAAGTCTAGAAAAAACGAAAATGTTAATTATGGCCAGGTGGCAATGTTTTCAGGGGTGCTGAAGAGGGTGGAAAGGGCGTTCTGATCGACGGATGAACTTTAAGCTTAGCTTGCCATGCAAGTTAAGCTCTGGTGAAGTCCCGCCAAGCGCCACAGGTGCCAAAATGAAAAATGGGTGGACGCGTCCCCCGGTGAACATAAATCCGTATTGAGAAAAGCAAAAAAAAAAACGCCTACCAACAAAATTGTTTCTCGGCGACGACCCTAACGAAGATAAGCGCTAAGTCAAGACTTGGATGGAGCCCGTCAAACACACGGAGCAAATTGAACATTTCACTAATTAATAAATCAGTTCAATAAAACTCCGATTGCCAGACACTTTTAATCCGTCATGTACAGTAGGGCGACTGGTACACCCGGAGCAAATTGAACATTTCACTAATTAATAAATCAGTTTAAAAAAAACTCCGATTGCCAGACACTTTTAATCCGTCATGTACAGTAGGGCGACTGGTAACTGATTTATAAATTAGTTAAATGTTTAATTAGTTTTACATCCGTCTTAGGGGTGACTCCGCACTTTAATTTTAAACGGGGCGAAATTAATTTTAACGATATATGCGAAGATATAAATTAAGATTAGTGGTGTTCTAAAGTGCCATAGTTAAATATCCTGTGGTGTAGTGGCTACCGCGAACGCGGGTTCAATTCCCGGCGTAAACCTCCGGTAATTTTTTTTTTTGGCAAGAAAAATTCATACTACGCCCACTTTCCTTCGGAATAGAAGTAGAACCGTGGTACCCGAGTCTGTACCATGTCAGATACACGTTAGAGATCCCTTCTAAGGGCTAGATATGAAAACTAGACAAGGAAAAAAACTACAAGGCCGCCCCTCGGGGCTGAGACGGAAAAACAACTCTGGTAAGTCCGCTAAACAGCATTTTAAAAATACTGGTATTACAGTTTGGACAAAGTTCGAAATTTTATATTAAGAATTTTGAATAATAAAATTGCAAATTCAATGACCAATCAATTGTTTAAGCACTGCAGCGATTGAGTTGATACAACTTAATAGTTGAAATAACGAAAAAGTTGATCTAGCCCAATCGTGGAACATGAAAAAATGATCGAGATTGTTTTTCAAAATAGTAGTTTCGAAACGAAATACAAACAAAAAATGTTTCAAACCGCCCTAAAGCAACTTGACATTCTGTGGCAACATTTCGCCGACCTCGATTCGTATCGCGTGCACGGTCATAGCAAGGTAATTCCCGGTCAACAATTTTGCAAAGAGCACTGGGAGGCTACGTTAGCGTCGCTGCGTTCTCCCTTTACGATCGAAGTCAGTTCTCGCAAAAATACGAAGTTACTCGTACAGTCTCCTGGCTACAGTATTATAGGTAACGCGCGATAAATTTGTCCGCGGGGAATCCGCACTGCCGTGACACCGAAGAGATTATGATTTCCCCCGTCCGATGATGCCAGAGAGCGCGCCCCATATCAATATTCGGGATGCACTTCTCCAGTATTTATACGAACGGCGCATGCGCTGACCCAGAACTGCGAGGTCCGTTCCTTTTTAAAAGGAACCTGTTCCAGTTCCCGTTCCTCCAATGTCGAAAATAACCAGTCCCCCCTTCCAGTTGCCGCGAAAATTAAAAAAAGGAACATGGCCCTTCCTGGTTCCTTTTCAAAAGGAAACTGGAACTTCTCTGTTCCTTTTCCGTTCCTTCGATTAAAAAATAAAAGAAGAAAAATAAAAAACCGAATTAAGCATTGTCTAACGGATGAACTTATATAAAATTCCATTTATTTTATGACCAAATGCTTTTTTTTTTACCCGTGAGCTTTGAATGCAATCGCAATCATTTTAGTTAAATATTTAAATAATATTAGGTGTAACATTTAATATTTATATGTTCTGCACACAGAAATTCAAAAAGGGAACAAATCCGTTCCAAGCATTCCTTCCTAGGAAAAGCAACCTAGGCGTTCCATTCCATTCCTACCCAACACTGGGTATCAGTAATTAAATCGCCGTGCGGCGTAGTGGTTAGCGTGTTAACCTATGTATAATTTCATTTAAAATATATAATAATACGGGTATTTTGCAACTACTGCAAAACAAATTAAAAAACACCAATTTTAGATAAAGTCTGAGTACATTTTTTTGTGTGTGCCTGGTTGAAATCAGCGAACCACGTGACGAACTAGTTCCAATATCAAGTGAGTACAACGATAAAATAAATGTCTCAACCTAGTTTTACCCACTTTAATTGAGACGCTCGCGATCAAGGGATCAGCAGCTGCTCTCTTGTCAAATGGAGCGCTCCTAATAGATCGAGTTTAGTACAGTTAGGCAAGACGCGTGCTGTTAACCAGTGGTTGGCAAACTGTGGTGCGCGTGTGACTTGAACGGGGGTGGGGAGAAGGTTGCGTCACGCGTTTCAATGACGTGCACGCATCGCTGGCGGGTGCGTCATCAATACCTAAGCGTCGCGCATCGCTTGATAGTGCCTCATAATTTCCATTTTGCAGGATAACGCATCAACAGATACAAACATGTACATAAACTGCAAAAAAAATTAGGGGCGTTCAATAAGTTTCTGGATTTTTTTTTAAACGTCTACAACAACCATCAACCTTTTTGGAAGAACATCTTACACATTCGTCTGTCCATTCGAAACCTTTCTACCTACTTCTAAACAGAACAGTTAAGCAAATCGGGGGAAAAACCCCGGATTTATCATGTCTCTTCAACGTCTACTTTGGCGTTCACATTTTTAGCACAAGCAAATTTTTGATACAAATTCTAAAAATTGCAGGATGCCCAGAATTGACATGAGAAAATGTTCGCCGAATTTAATTAAAATCAGCTCGTTCTTTTTTCTATTTTTAATTAAATGATTCCGGAAGCTTATTGAACGGCCCTAATATATATTTCCAAACTTGTCAAATTGAGATGAGAAATTTTTCGCTAAATTCACAAAAATTCCTGCCGCCGTTCTTTTTTCTAATGAAATGATTCCGGAAGCTTATAGAACGCCACTAATATTTATTTCCAAACTTGTCAAAAATTACATCATCCATGCATGCGACAATAGAAAACAATTACACCATCCACGACAATAGAAAACAAAGCCGCGTTACGTAAAAGTACGCCCACCGCCACAGTGTCACTGTATTTTTTTGTGTCTATCCTTCCATCTTGTTTCGGGCAAACGTCTTGTCATCATCCACCGAAATGAAACGACAATTAATTTAAGTGTGGCCATATCATATCTGCATGTTGGCAACCAACTACAACGGAGCGCGACGATCAAATGGGCACATCAAATTGCTCTAAATTAAGCGAGTGCATTTACGGCGGCGGCCATGTTTTTTTTTTCTCGTTCATTTTTTTGCCGCGGTTAATTTCATAACTCTGCAACCCCGCCCTGCTTCTTACGCTAGTCTCACTGTCATTTCAGTTGACTTTGGCGCCACCTCGCGCTAAAAACTAAGACTTATTCCGGGTATACAGGGGTTGGACAAAATAATAGAAACAGATCCATAAGGTGCACAAACAGATCTGTTTTCGTTATTTTGACCAACCTTTTTGTTCCAAATGCCTACGTGGAAAGTTCATCGGCTTCTCGTCAGTGGCGCCACTGTTCCGTATGCAACAAAGCGCGAACGAGCGATCCACTTTCGATCCTGAACCTGACAATACATGAAATTTCACTATTTTTATTAGGAGAATAAAAATTTAAAGTATCCAAGTTACACGTTCTAATTAAAAAAATCCAGGTATTCCTCCGTAAATATCAGCACAATCATTATGGTTTATGACATCTTTTTTCTGAATTCTACAAAACGAGAAGATGACTTCATTTACCAGTAATCCGTCTCGGAAAATCTGTTATTGTTCGAGTCGTCCGAAGTTAGTAGTTGTTATAGTAGTTATTATAGTAGCTATAATAGTTTACGTCTTTTGGGCAATATCTTTTATCGTATATTTTTCTAAATATGTTTATCGCCCTAGTCATTTGCTATCGGGTTATGTAAAATATTAATAGTTTACATCTTTTGGGGAAGGAATATCTGTTGGCTTTTAATCTCTTTAACTTCAATGTCAACTCAATGTTTACAACTACCTGTATATTTCAGTGTTTCGGTTATTTCGGATGAGTCTTTCAACTACAGTATAACACATTACCCCTGCAGATGCAACATTAGTTAGCCTGTTAGCCTTTATTATGTTTTCAATAGCATAGAAATATGATAGCTTTTGACGAGCCGCGATTTTTTTTTTTTTTTTGTTGGTACTATCCCGACATCAGTTAAATGCAATTAATCTTTATCGTTGATTAATTGATGCTTGTTTGTGGATACGCCTGCCACCGAATTTGCTGTAATTGAGAACGCCGCCCTTCCTGCTTGCTATTTGTGTTTTGTACTGGTACACCAGTATCTAACTAAGTGGATGAGATATAAGTGCATACATGTTATATGGTACATGTATATAAATACATGTACATTAGATCATTCGCTCGGCGAATCTTCGCTTGGCTATCAACTTTTACGAACTTTTCAAGTGTAAATGGATAATCGGAATAGGCAGAATCTTGTTCGGCCAGCTGTTTTTTGCTCGGATTTTTTTTTTTTTTTTTTGAAAAATTCGTAAAAGTTGTTCGCTAAGCAAATTCGCCGATCTAATCTTCATAGGTCTGGTTTTAGAACCTATGACATGTAACTATCGCGTTTCCAACAACTACAACGCGAATTTAACATTTTGTGCATACACACAATTTCGTTCATCGTTTTCTCGTCTCAGTTCGGCAAATTATTTTATTTGTGCGTCCTTGTGTCATGTTTCGCATATGTAATTTTTAAATCCTTCTAATTTCTGTAGGATCTGAAAACTGGAGCATGCATAAACACAAATTGTGCACTTGCCTACCACGAATAATCACAAGCATGAGCCTTAACATCATCCGTGAAATGGGGGCATGCATTTTGCGACAGGCGCAGAGGTGTGTGTGTGTGTTTGCGTATATTATGTCAATTATATGAAAGTTCCATTTCTATCTATCTGTACACGAAATGCTGTTAAAAAAACAACTTACCCAAATAAAATAGGATACGAAGATAAATTATTGACAAAAACAAATACATCAAAATTAATGTGCAATTAATAAAATAATTTCGTGACTTTCGTATATGTCTGACCACTCCCAACAGGCAAACCACAATAAACAACAAGTAAATACATGAAAAATGGTCATATCCAGTTAGAATAAAAAAGTAGATTCCTATTGGTATTGTTACAATAATACTCCCAATCTCTATCACACATGAACACGTGTACATGTGCCAACATGACTTCATGGTTCCTGAACTGGATGATGACAGAATGATTCTTAAAATACTATGGCTTAATTTCTAGAAACATGACTGTCTTCGAATTTCTCTCCTACTGACAGTGCATAGAAGTTCTTCCATATAAACAAATGGCTTTCCAGCATGTCACACCTTAAGTTTCTTTTAAAACTTAAATCATACTTTTGAGAACTTTACTTGTATTTATTCTTTCAACAATACATTTTATACAATCGCATATTATCTTGTAGCAACGTCAACATGGTATACATGTTAACTGTATAATTTATACAAATCAATCGCTGTTTCATTTATTGAAAATGTATGAAACACAAAAGGTGCACCAGCACTCACTTCATCTAGAAGGAATGTGTTCTTGACAATTCTTTGTTTCCTCTTATTAAATTTACTGCAGACTCTAAGAATGTTACAATTACAGGTATGTACCCGCAAGAGGCCCAGAAAGATGGGCGTATGGCGGGGGTCGAATGACCAGTCAAGGACGAACATCCTCTCTAAGATCGTTTTACTGTAGAAAATTGGGTTCATTCCTTTCGAAATGGAACCAGTTCCCGTTCCCGTTCCCCCGATGAAAAAAGGAACCAGTTCCCGTTCCTGTTCCTCAACAATATAAAGGAACCTAGGCGTTCCTCCGTTCCTCAAAAAAGGAACCAGTTCCTAGGAACGGGAACTTTCCGTTCCGTTCTGACCCAACACTGGTTAAAGCGTTGAGTTCCGGCTGCACAATGACAAAAAAATTTAGTCATTGTGCAGCCGGATCTCTTGACAACGACACGAGGATCGAAACCTGATCAGTTCGAGATATATAACATCAACGCCGGTAAAATACAACATCACCGCCGACGGCTTGCATCAATCACCTACGATACCGCTGTGTCTAGCAGCGTGAACGTAAAGACAACGATTATAACCACCGTTTTTAGGCCAATAATTCGAATCGAAGTTTTGTAATCTCGTATCTTCTTTATTTAATAATAAAAAGTGCAAGCCTACTACAATTGTTGCCGTTTTCATCCTTGGTCAAGGATCCTTATTCTTTAAGTTTCATACCCACTGAGCCATCGGTATGTGATACCCATTGAGCCATCGGTACCAATCGTCCTATATCCGCTATTTTGTGCACAAATTCTTGCCCGCACAAAATCCTGAATGCGCAGCTGAAACGCCTCTGTGACGCAAAGGTATTTTTAGTCTGTGACATCATGATAGTAGCAATATTCGAATGAAGCCTACGAATTTGCTGCCTGTCTTCGAACAGGCTTAAGCGATAGTTTATTTTATACAAGTGACCTCCTTGTATCATAGTAAGGTCGACTTAAATTCACAATAACATGGATAAACTTCGATGAAATCACGGCGACAGTCGCTAGAGTTTTGTTTGTGTTTTGACTTTGTATCGCTCGATCAGCGCCACGTTGGCCTTTCTATCAGATAGATATAAGCGAACTTGTACAGGGTTTGGACAAAATAATGGAAATATGTCTGTTTGTGCACCTTATAAAGCTGTTTCCATTATATTGTCCAACCCCTGCACGTTGGGTGTGCATTCCCCGCTGGACCGAGTCGCGCTGGACCACATGTAATGCGATTAATGGACGCCCAGTAAGGTTCGAGGAACCGTGTTCTCGGCTTCGCGCGTCGGTCTACACCGTGATTCATAAGTTTGCGTTATACCACGTCATAGCTCCAAATAAAAATGACTGGATTGTTATGAAATTTGGCACAAATTATAGCACAGTATGAATGACATTTTCATGTTTTTTTTAATTTAAATTTCCCGCTACGAATTTAGCATTTTTTTAAATTCACCATAGCGCCTAATGCACTACAGGATTACTGCACCCTCATGTCTCTATGGAGATGTGCGAGGGGCAGGGAAGGGAAGGGACGAAGGATGCAGCTGGAATAGCCAGACTGCAGGATCCTGCAGTTTAAAGGTGACGCTGGGTTCGAGCAACTGGCACGCACTGACTGTAGCGTTTTCTCTGCTGTAAACAATAGCGTTCACAAAGAAAGACAAAATTGTGATTGAATTTCTTGAACATTTTTTTAACATCAACTGAATTAGCTCAAAGGTTCGCATATGTAAGCGAACCTTTGAGTATTATATTTGAGTTGTGTATATTTGCTCATATTTGTGCCAAATTTCATAACAATCCGGTCACATTAGATGACTGAAAATTTTCATTTTCCGATCGGGTCCGATCGGTGGGTAACGCAAACTTATGGATCACGGTGTAAATTGAAGGAGGGCGGAGAGGGGGTTATTTAATCTAAGTGCTTAGGTCAGTAGTGGACGGCGAATAGCCCTACAGACGTGCACAGGGATGGATAGCGTAGGAGAGACGCAATATGCTAATTCTTCGCAATTAACTTTGAGCGATTGGGTCCTAGGCGGCCAAATTTTGCCCCGATAAAGGAAATTCGGTACGGGGAAATTGGAAATAATTCATGCCGGGTTGGAGGGAGTCTGCTCCCGGTCAATGTGGGCTGGCGATATCAGTCACGTTTTTCTTAGCGCCGTCAGTAACGTAACGCGAAGTATTAAGGCAGTAAAATTAATTTTAATGAATGAAGTGTACGATTATGCTTCACTGCAAGAAACGATGATCCTTAAATGTAAATAAGACATTTAACATCACTCACCCATTCACTGCAAAAAAAAATGACGCAACTGAAATCAGGCCTTTTGAATTTATTTTAAAGGTACGTTCCTACGTTTAGCTGTGCTACAAAAAATTAAAGGAACACGTAACGTTATAGGCCGCAAAATTAAGAAAAACGTTCGTTATTTAAAAAAAATATATATATTGTATCTGCTAAACTATGCGTAATTTTGCTTCAAAGCTAGTTTTTCAGCATATATATGGAAAAGTACATTTGAAATTGTATTGGAAACGTACTGTATCTTTGTATCCGTTTAGCGAAATAAGATGGCGTATCGCATAAGATCTCTTTCAAAATGCAAGCCCCAGACACCAATTATAAAGTGCATATTGATTGGTCATGGATTAGACGTCTCAGGTGGCTTGTTATTATAATTTCTGTCAGTAGCCTCAATATAAATTACACTGACCATTGACCAATTTGGTAGATCTAATAAGCATCTTACATTGGAAAACTATTACAATCTAAGCGATAACTAGGGTTTAACACTAGCAATTCAAGCCACAGTTATAATTAAAAGCTGCGATAGATCTAACCACGTAAAATATTGTTTAGGCAGTATACTCTTCAACATAATTACAACGTTATTACTGCGTTGTCGTCTATTGATCCAAAATTGAGAGAGAACCGAGCATTAATTTCTAACGGTACTGCCTTATCTCAAGGGACACTACCGTTAATAGGCCAAAGACTAGAGAGGATGGTTGCCCTTGATTCAATATTGACTGGCACGCACTTGTTTCTCTATGTAGTTACTATTCAGACGGCGGCTGGTTACAGCTCTGCCGGTGGTAGTCTGGTAACAAGAAGTGGTTTTCCTTGATAAAATGCTCGATGCTCACCACATGACAAATGGCATCATTCGCGCTCGAAGTACAATATTTAAAAGCAGCTTTACCTTCCTGTTTTTCTACAACTACGTAATAAATGAAGCAGTTAAAAGTCACATTTTGCAATGCATAGTTAGTCAAACTATGGACAGAAAATGTATACGAAAGTTCCCGTTCCTAGGAACTGGTTCCTTGTTTGAGGAACGGAGGAACGCCTAGGTTCCTTTTTATTTTTGAGGAACGGGAACTGGTTCCTTTTTTTGAGGAACGGG
>JAUJYS010000392.1:0-23944 GCA_033995665.1 Melogona broelemanni
GGTGACGCCAGTACCACAGGCTAACGAATAAACGAAAGCCTGCGCCGGGAATCGAACCCGGGACCGTCCGCTTCGTAAGATGTAACCATAGCCACTGAGCCATCGTTACGTACTTTTTTAAGTTTATGGAGTTGGATACTCCGTTCGTGTTTTGAGGGCTGTCTGGAAATAGATGTTCCATATTCCAGACTTTCTAGTTGGTTTAGGTAGCACCAGGGTAGGGACCCAAATATTGCTACCGCGTGTAGCTCGGGATTGTAACGCTGCGTTGTCTTGACATTCTATTATTTGTTTCAGCAGAACCAAATAAATCGAAAAACTGTGCCAAAATATTTGGAAGTAAAATTTCTTGCTTTTGAACGAAAAATAATTTGTTTAAAAATAATATGTGGTTTCTGGTTCATTTTGTTTGTTTAATTATCAGAAGAGTCGTCAGTGTTAGCAAGAGGCAACCCACGGCGAGAATTACAGGAACAGGGAGCTTTCCCTGAGTACCAAGACATCGACCACCCGTACGACAGCATGTTTGACGAAGGCGGAGGCAAGTGACTTTTTTTGTCTTTAAACCAAGTAGTTTAATCGTGATGCATACACGAACTTATGTAGTTACGATCCCCGGTCTTGAGTGGAATGCTTTTCGCGTCTTTTCACGGATATAGGGAAAACCGTGATATGTACTCGAATTTGCCGTTTCGTACTGAAGCGTTAATGCTAATGGGGGGGGGAGTGTAACAGATGCGTTTTTTTGACGGGGACAAATAGGTAGTTCTCGCATGCGATACGCTCAGAAAGTTATTTGCGTTTTGTTGACAGATCTTGACTGTCTGTACACAGAGGATTGACTTTCTTGTCTGTGTGCAGCCATCAAAAATGGTTTCTTTGTTTTTAGTTATTTCTTTTTTACTAAGCTCTTGACTGTCGCCATGACTGAAGTCGCGCTTGACTAAAGCCATGGTGAGGCTATCTGCGTTTCGATAATAAGAGTAGATAAATCAAAAAAATAGAAAAAGTTTGGTTAATTTTGTCGTATTCTATGTTTGCGTTTGTTAGTCCATTATTCAGATATAGTTGCGTTACTTCAGGTCAATGCGTTAAGTTCTTACGCAAGCTGAGCATTGAAATAGTGTGTTAATTTGAATGCCACGTGATTTTAACAGCCAACCCCAGATATGCCTCCAGAGAATCGCCGAAGAGGCCAGGATCTCCTCCGACTGGGAGCAAGCGGAAAACGAAATTACTGTCCAAAACGATAGCGAAATTACGGAAACGAATTTCGCATTAGCGAACGGGTTTATTATTATTTTTATTTTTAAGGACCATGCGGGGAAATCGAATATCGTGAGAGGCAAGTTTTCGTTCGATCAAGTTGTTCTATAGCTAATGTGCACGAGTTAAGGTGATCACAAGGGGCTAGCATTTACATGTGTATATATTGTGACGACCGTGTCAACTGCATCTGTTGAATATTGTGTAATTGGGGTGTAACATCCATTCATTATTATGAATTATTTCATATTTTTTTTTCTTCTTACTTATGCTTTGTAAACCAGCATTGCATATACTCAATCGCATGCATTCGAAATGCAGATTTTTAAGGCGAAAAAATTATTTTTCACTGTTCAAGTAATGTATATGTCATATGGATGAGAGATACGGGCTCATGGAATTACTTTATATCGTATTTAAGCCCCGAGTTGTAATTAATACTGTCGCACACAATCACACCGTACACACAATCCACCATTCATGAATAAAAAAGTTGATGAACTAGAATAGTTTTTTTTGGACTCTCCATTTATGTTTTCATACTCCAAACATAATGTGTCTTTTTTGTTGTTGCCCGTAGTCAATGGCACATTGTTCGGACTTGTTACACATTTGTTACAAAAGAGATGAAACTGCGACGATTAATCAATCTGATTTAACTGCAACATTTAATCGTTTTAGCGACACTAAATTAAAGAGAAGTTTGTCTAAATGTTTGTGTGAATCTGATGTGGGCAAGGAGTAATATGTCATGGCATTGGTCGGTGTGCCCCAAGTACATATTTTCAAAATTGAAAGTGTGCTTTTTTTAATGGCAAATCATTCCGGGAATCGGCATTGCAACATTGTTATTTTTGTGCATATCCTTATTTAAAAAAAAAAAAATCAGTCTTGTCATGCGTTTACGCATTTAAGTGCTAACTCTTGTGATCACCTTGGTATTCGTGGGTAACGGGTAGCCAAAAAATCCAGAAAAGAAATCCAGTGCGCCCCTGTTCAATCCCAATCACGCCAAATAATACTGTGATCACGGCTATTCTATTTTGTTTATGACTAATCCAAATTTGTGATAATCATTCAAGAAAATTGCTGGTGGCCTGCGCTCACATATGTATCGTGCAGGTAAACATCTCTGTTACAATTCCGTTTTGGAACCACCGTGGGCTTTTCCAAAATATGGTTTTTTTTTAATTAGATCTTTCAAAATCTTTTATCCTAAAACTTCTAGTTATAACTATCACTTAATTTATTTTTATCTATTATAAAAATAAATTTAAGAAACTGGCATGTATAAAACTGTAACATGTTATTTATCAGTTACTACGTTTTTATCCAAAAATTGCCAGTGATAACGATCACTTTTAATTTGTTTTTAAAATAACCGTAACTTTAACAAGATATTTACCAGTTATACGAAAATGCGATTCTGGTTTTCGCCTGGCTTTCGAATATTATTTATTATGATTTAAATTTGAGCACATTGCCGGCGTGCAAGTGAACTTTCATTTTTGTTTACAGTATTTTTAAAGAAGCAAAAATCAATAAATTTATTCTGATTTTATTTCATAATGCCCATGTGTGGTAATTTTATGATAGACGTTTTGGGGAATCTGCATAATTCAATCGATGCCAATCAGAAGACCATATGCCCATTACCCTCGCTCACACAGATTATTTCAATGCTACACATTTGTTTGACATTGGCGACTGCGCTTTCACGTATATACGATTTTTTTCAGAAATTTTCCTTAAAATAAAAAAACAAGCAGTTTTTCATTTCTTCATATTTGCTTTATAAAAACGACCAAGTGTCGATTTAAGTTCGAGGTTATCGATGTTAGTTATTTTATATATTTATATACATCGATGTTAGTTATTTTATGTTCGTGGATATAATTTAAAAATCAATCGATGAAGGAAAATATATATTTGAACCGCCCATTCTAACTAGTTCTAATTTTAAGTTATTATTATTATTTATTTAATGCCGAGTTGCAACTCGAAAGGATAATGAATCTACGTTTCATGAACTCTTATCGGACACCATTATTTTCACTGGGAAAGGCCCACATATTACTGGAATATTTATCAAAATATATTGTATAGTATTTTTTTTACAATCGAATTGTATTATAAATGAAATATTCATGTCTAATTTTAACTTTACCAATTTTTTCCACTCTTCACGATAAATAAATGCAATTTATGCAATTGAAAGGTTATTTTGTTGCGCACTATAAATATATTTTGTCAGCTAACAAATAGAATATTTGCATTCGTCGACGGTCGCCAATCACTGTTAAAAAACAAAATTGAATGTCCCCGGGGAATCAGAAGAAAGTCAAATTATCCCTTTTTTAAAAATCGCTGTCTCCCTCTCCACCCTAACCCTCCGTTGAAAGAGTTCCACTTCATTCTGTCACCGTACATTTTCTTGAATGATTATTTGCACTAATGAGAAACGTAGTACACACATCTACCCCGCATGACTAAAAGCAACGCTTAAAGTTCAGTACGTTACTTTTGCTTTTAGTCATGCGGGGTAGATGTGTGTACACTGTACTACGTTTCTCGATTTTTCATCTATGACGACATTTTATCACAGTACTTTGTCCATCTACGTACTGAACTTAAAGCGTTGCTTATAGTCATGCGTGATAGATATTGTACAACTTCTTTTTTTTTATTTGCACTGTTTGGCAAGAGTATCGCAATTGAAAATTCAACACTGAAGCCTATCACATCATCATCAAATGGCTGGCTGTCAATTTGGGATAGGAACAGGCGCAGGTTTTAATTTAGGGAAATACCGTACATAAATTATCGGTATTTTGACGTATGATACGTCTTTGGTCCTGGGTAAGCGGTCTAGTTTGAAATATTTTCATGAAACGGGAGTGGCGAGAGAACTCAAGTCAATTTTGAGCAAAGTTGCATTCAGTGGATAGAGTTGGAGAGACTCATAAAATTGGATTATCGTTGAACTTGTAAGATCAAGTTCTTCACAGGAGCGCGATCTTGCTAGATTCATGCAAGTAATTTCAATTTAGTATAGGATTTGGTATGCGCGTTATTACACTTCTAATGATATTTACCCGAAGAAAAGGTCCGTCTTCAAAATTTAACATCGGCGTGGTCGTTTCTTTTCTTGGTGCCAGATTCCTTCCTTGCTATACATATATCTGATAAAAGGACATTTGATCGAGATAGCGAAATTTCTTATCGTATTTTTTTTTTAACTTTGACGTTCTCAGAGTGTAGCTTCTGTTCGGTGCGATCGATAGGATATATTTTTTTTTCATAATACCGATTGATAACTGACGGTCCCTGGTTCGATTCCTGGCGCAGGCTCTCGTTTATTCGATCCTGGTGTTCTAATAAAAATGTACCCTCTCACACATTGCCTTGGCGACACGAGGGGTAGGGGTACATTTAGCTAGCGGTGTTACATACTGTGAATCGGTAAAGGTGAGTATAGTCTTTAAATGTGCCATCTAAACAGACTTTCACTTACTTATTTAAAATAGTCTCTATGCAATACCGTCGTCATCTTTTACTTTAGTTATTTTAATACAAATAAGTCATCAAAATTATTATAATTTCGTTTTACATAACTATGTATTTTTTTTTGGTAACTGCGCGAAAAATAATTAAGCAAGTCGATTCAAACTTTTCTCGGAACTGAATTTTGTAAAAAGCATTTTTTTTTTATAGCTTAATACATTCAATGTTGGCAAATAATTAAAATCCGTGGAAAACATCTATGTGTTTTCTCTTCAATATTCGCGCGTCAGCTCCAAATTAAATGGAAAGAATTGCGAAAGTTTTTGAAACTTGTATTGCTTTTTTTGCTCGTATGACAGTGATTTCAAACAATGACTTTTTACACTATCGATGTTGCTTCCTATACTTTACCTAACCTTTTTTTTCTCGTAACTAATTTGAGTTTTATTTTTTTGCATGCTCTTTTTGTTTTCCTGATCGTTGGCCTACTAGTCTAGTGTGCATGAATGGTAACTGATCATAATCACATTGGTGCTGGGATTTTATTTTTTAGTGCTGTCTTTTCGTTACACTTGAGATAGAGTAAAATCAGGGTTTTTTTTATTCGAAACCGTTTACACCGCACACCAGGCATTTATTGATTTTAATTTTAGGCAAATTACGAGTTTACGTATTTACAAATTGCAATTGTGTGCCGTTTCACCGAACAAATAACGTACACTGCTGCTAAAAGTTTTAAAGTTAAAAATTGAAAAATAAAAATTGACAGCACCACATCAGAATTTAAGCAAAACATAAATCTTGTATCTTCTAATCTCGTCTGTCTTGGCTTCAAGTTACTTTCAAATTATACTCTTCCAATTACTTTTTCTACCACGACACAGACTGGGAAACTGGCTCATATTCAATGCACACGAGAATTTCTGAAATATTCGCACAAATTGAGCGTGACCCCGATTTGGTTCAACTTATAGAGCAAACAAACATGCAGCAACCGTTGAAGTGCAACTCTAATGACCCCATGCTCGGCTCATTTACAGGTAAGGTCAGGTTATACCTATTGCATACGGGAAAATTACAGCATAAGTTGGCATGGCGGGTGGGTTCCCGCTGTACTTTTTCCGTATAAAATTATGTATTAACAGCCCCTGCTAAAAATTGTTAATTTTGTCCAGAAATTAAGACTTTAAAAAAAATTATTTAAATAGTAGTATGATCTGCTCGATTCAAATTTTTATAGAAATTAAAATGTCAATATTTCGATTTATTGTCAAATCTACCCAACGAGTTTGCCCAAGGTTGTTGAGTCAAGCCCAAATATAATCTACCCAACGAGGAATAGCTGAGCAGCTCCTGATTGCTCAAATCTCCTTAGCGAAAATAATGTTGCAACATAATTTCCTGTCTCTTTTGGCAAGCCCAAAAATAATTTGGCCTATATAATGTATAAGACTGGGTTCGATTCCCGGCACAGGCTTTTGTTTATTCGTTAGCCTGTGGTACTGGCGTCACCCCTGATCTTCCATTAGGGAGTCCAGAGCTTAGTGGTGGATCCTGCATCCTGGCTATTCCAGCTGCATCCCTCTTCCCTTCCGTTCCCTGCCCCTCACATACCTCCAAAGAGACACGAGGGTACAGTAATCCTGTAGTGCACTACGTACTACGGTGATTAAAAAAAAAACTGGATTGGAGATTGCTGTAGGTTAAATAAAATAGCTAGGTTTTTTATTTCTATGTTGATGGAGATGACGAAATTATTGTTTTACTTGTGACTGATTACCGGTACTATCTGGTACTATCAACAATTCTGTGAATTGAATTGTTTTGACTAACGTTTCAGTGCAAATGTGGTTTTGTTTGCTTGTTGTCTATCTTCGTTTATGAATCCGATTGGTTAAAAACGATAAGTTGTAATTTTAGATGTGTTAAATTTAAGTAAATATAGTAAAATACTTATCGTTTCTTCGGGACTAACAGGCGCACGGTGTTCCTTATCTTCTACTGCGTGTCTACGTACGTTCGAACCTATGAACCAATAATACCCTGATAATTACTTCAGGTTGTTAGTTATTCTCTTGAATGCCTGGAATTGCTGTTCTTATTTTAATCATTGAATTTTGGTGTATCAAAATAATTATTTGTGTGGTCGACGACCCCAAACTATATTTTTCCACCAATGGGTGCGAACATAATAAATGCTGTCACAAAACGTACGATTTACTGGGTCGTGTCCCCTCCTTTCCACAGTCTTCTCGATGATTTTCTTTTACACCATCGTACCCTTTCTAGTGTTTTTTTTTCGTGCAGTTTTTCTCTCTCCTTGGGCTGAACAAGCCGAGATGGACGACCGTGCAGTGACCTAAACCGGGGTTCAACTGTCGATAGAGAAAAAAAAATGCAGCTCGCAGTTTAGGCCTTTACATGCTCTGTATCGCGACTAACACGAAAATTCGTTCCAAAACAAATAGCAATGAAAAAAAGTTGGGAGACAGTGCAGACGCGAATCTTGTCATCGTGGTGTCTTCTCTACTCAGGACGCGTGTCGTCTCTCCGATGCAAATGCCTGCATGTGTGAATAGCTTTGACTGCTTTTCGAATAGTTTGGCTAACGGATGCTTGACTTCACGATAAAACGCTAACGGGAACGAAGTGTGCCACTGACGTCACATCCTTTGCAATCATTTTCTCACTCGCAATTAATGATTCGCCAATACTATAAATATATTGCCGGCAAAGTACATGTAAATGCCACCCATGTTAGTCTTTATTTTGGTGTGTCTACGGTGGGACTGATTTCTGTCCTTTCTACTGAGGGAGATGTCTTGTAAGTTCATGACTCACTGACTCTTTCAGTCGAGGTCAGGAGCACTAAGCGCTATGGCTTTTGCAATGTTATTATCAGTAATTCGAATTTAGAAGCACAACTTTGCTATATTGATCAAACAATCTATAAACAATTTCCACTTTTCATTAAAAAAATAATATAAATTGGCCTGAAATTTGTTGAAGATTTCTCTTTTGCGTTCTCTGTGACTGTTAACAAATTTAACGCCACTACCAAGGGAAACCAATTTGACATTCATTTCTGATGTACTAATATCGTCTTTTGAGTGGAACTGCAATGAAGTTATTGTTTCAGTCTATAGATATAGCAAGCGAGGTGTCGTCATCCATGAACGTTCTTTTTGGGCGTTTTACTAGCGATTTCAACTCACGACACCTCATTTCGGTTTTTGACTTTTTTGTCCTCTCAGCGGACACCGAGAAAAAGCACCGGCACTTAACATCCAGCACTACGTTTTCGAGAGAAATTTTATTGTTTTTTTCTTTCGCGAGAATGATTTATTAGACACGACTGCGCTGTAGCTGTCGCTTCTCTTTGTGTTTTGTCATTTCGCTAGTTCCCAGCTCTGCTATTTTCAAAAGTCTTTTTTAAGTTTGTTCTGCTGGAAATATTTCCGTTCATGCAGTCGTAGACCGAAAAATGTTCTGTTGAGTAACATTAACGGTTATTATACTCATGATGATATACCGTACTTTTAAATACATGCACAAACGGCCACTGTCTGGGTTTCTGAAATGCGATCGACATTGTCAAATAAATTGTAAAATGTTTTCGAATGTTTTCATCGTAACATTTTTAAAGTTAGTCTTATGTGCATGTCGACTCCGAAAAACTCTAAACGAACATTAAAAAGAAATAGTGTCATAAATTGTGATATCGGCTTAAAAAAGAATGAAAAAAAATTATATTCTGTGTCCATACAAATTGGCTCAACAATAACAATTCTGAGGAAACGTCGAAGAAAAATTAACGAAAATAATGAACCTTTCTAGGAACGTCCAATTAAGCACAAGGGGATAGAATTATTACGTGTCAACAAATTTTAACTATGAAAAACCAGCCATTGCGATTTCAAATGATAAACCGTTGCGCCAAAGTTCCAGTACGTCGAGAAGTAAATTATTCCGACTACGTCGCATATATGATAAAGTGGGTAATCTAGGGTGTTGGTTTTCAGTGTAGGGGGGCGGATAAAAGATGAAAAGGATGGGTGAGGGGGTGGGAGTGGAGGTTTCGCCTGACTGATATTAAAGTGCAGGCGGAATGGCACGAGAGAGCAGGAGAAGTATTCCGAGATTTATTCCCATCTCTCGCGCATGAAACCACGTTCAACGCCTAAAGATCCTCTCTTCTTCTTCTTAAGACTTCCCGTGTCCCCCCCTCGGGTCGCCTCGTTTACTTAACGTATGGCTTATTTAATTCGAACCAATTTTCCTCCTCGCGCATTCCTGGTAGTCAAACGCATCGTTCTTTTTCGCCTTCTTGTTTTGCCTCATTTTGATCGCCGAATCTCGCCTGTCGTGCCCACGTCGTCTGGCTATTAATCCCAGAGTGTGCCACCTATGGGACTGTTTGCGCCGGAGGTTTTAGTGGGATTGCGTGTAGGTTGTTCAGTTTACATTGTCGCCGCTGGTGGCGTCTTTAATTATATCTCCATAGAGACACGAGTGTGCAGTAATCCTGTAGTGCACAAGGCACTACGGTGATTTAAAAATAAAAAAATAAAAATAAATATTTAGTCGCTTGGAGAATGCTGGGCGGTTGTCTACAGATTTTCCCATAAATATATCGTCACTTTAAGCACTTATTCGATACAAATCTTACTCGTACATCATACATTGACACTATCGCTATTTTAATATATAAGAGTTGATATAGTCTACAGTTTTTAATCTCAGTGATTAGATTTTTTTAATTTTCATTGAAGTTGCAAAAAGGTACACAACTGTTTCTAGATTCCTTTGGATTAAAGTGATAAAAATAAACCATCCAATCGATAAGCCTGACAACTTGCGGAGTTTTTATTAAATTAACATGCCGTGAAAACTCGGAGAAGGACGGCATCATATTCCTTTGCTATATACGGTGCAATGCAGCACCAATGCCGATCCGAATTAGGCTGCTTCGTGCCCATTCACCAATTAGCCGGAACCCTTGGTTCTCGAGCGACGTTTTGCGTTTCCAGCTGCCGGATAGAAATATGTCGGTCTGTTTTTCGATGATGCTCAATCTCTCTCTCTTGATGAAGTAAAACAAACGTCGAGTTAGTGCTCATTAACGCGGTAATGAGTTGTTCGATTGTTGTTATAATACTGGCTGGCGGAACAGCGATATCCCGAGTTTGCACAGTAGCCTCGGGAGACCCCCACTCATTACACTTTTACGAGTTGCCATGCCGTTGGCTCACGTCACTCTTCGCGATCACATGCAATGCAAAACCGGAATTTTAAATTTGTAGAAATTTTTGTTTGTCTTATTAGTGTCCCAAAACCGAAACCATTTTTTTGTCCCCCCCCCGTACAATGTTTAAAAATGCAACAAATTGAAAGGTAATATTAATTTGAAGCAAATGTTTTATCAAAATAATTATAATTTGAAATTGAAAATTAGTTTGACACAATTTATTGTTTAACGATAAAATTAAAATGCGAATGACAATAATTTGAATTAATAAAAGATGTAAAGAAAAAAATTGAATTCGAAAGACAAAGATTGCCTTAATTTGAAACAAAAGTTTGCCTGAAAATTTTCCAAATGGGTCAATTTCACGGTTTAAAAGAGCACTGAATTTTCCTTTAACGTCTCTGCTGCAGCCCCCTTGAAGAAGCGACATCAACTGCGCGAAATTTGGTCGAATCCCTCTAGCATACGTATTCATTCATGGACATAGGTGCTTATCCCAAGGATGGGTGGATGCTAGGTTATCCCAAGTGACACTGGACGTCTCGTCCCGGGGGTCTCGAGAAGACGCGAATCGGCTACGCACCGTGACAACGGGCTCCCATTTGACGCGATGCCGCAGCCATAGCGTGCGGGGAGCCATTCTCTCTCCATTCTCATTTATTATTTGTTTGAGAATGTATACATGTTAGTAGGACTGAGCCAATGCCACCTAGGTACTAGTATCTAGGTGGCGTTGACTGAGCACGGGTGGCCCTCACGCATGAGCGGTCTTACCCCTTTCGTTCGGTATCAAGATATGGTTAATTTTGTTGAATCTGAAACTTCATGTTTACCCAATTTTTTTTTTCTTATCAAAACAAATGTTGATTTAGGGTTGTCAGTACGCCTTATGACATAAAGCCGCCCTAATAACAATATTCTTGAGTTTTTTATTTTCAAATAAATTCTTTGCGATTAATGGCTTTTTTATCCCTGCAAAATTCAAACATTGCGTGTCAAACATCTTCGAATTTGATAATCTCCTATAGCATCTATTACATTATTGTATGCCTTTGACGGAAAACTTATAAATAATAAAAAATATATATACCGGTATATTGATCAAGCATTAAAAAACTTCGAAGTATTGTGCAATGCTTTTCAAAAGAAGAAAAGCGTTGCACAATATTTTAAAAGTTGCTTTTTAAGAAATGTGCGTTTAAATGTTTTTCTTCTCTGTATGGTTACGAGCAGTAGTTACTTACGGTTCATCCGCCGCGGACCGTATCCCGGCTGAGGTGACTCTGTTGATAGAATTTCCTGCTTCCCCGCACAACTTCTTATTCAATAGCCATTGTCCCAAATGTATGACGTGATATGGCTTCCAAATTGGAATTGTGATTGCAATTGGGATGTCCCCCACCCCTTCGCCCAAACCCAAGCCGTGTATCTACCGTTGCTTGACTCTGAACGCGAATCAGTGGGCATTTGTGAATATGGATGCGAGTGTTTCCGTCTTGATTATAGAATTTCGACATCCCCGCAGCATAGCCCGCCGCGAACCAGCCGAGAGTGGTCCACAGGCGCTATTCGTCATTGTGTTGCGGCGTAACAATGTGTTGGGGGAAGGGGGGGACCGAGAAAAATACTTTCTCTGTCGTAGATGCGCGCTATTTACATAGTGGGGAGCTCTAGGCTCCAGCGTAAGAAACGAAAAAATTCGCCAAAAAAAAAAAAGCTATAGGGAACTATTCTCGCACATGTATAATCTGCCCGATATCGCCCTGAGCCCACACCAAACATTTTTTCTCGTTCCCCAACCAACACAACATTAGGAAATAATCCAAAAAAACACTTTATTTCCTTCAGGGTTAGTTTGAGAAAGAAATTCTTCAAAATAAAGATGACCAGAGGTGTCAATTTTGGTTGAAGTTGATAAAGGCGGTTATTTAGAAATCGATAAACTATCCTGGTACCTTTTTTTTTTGCCACAATCGAACATTTTTCTTTCCAACTTTCTTTCTTTGAAAAGCATGATGATATTCGGAAAATTGAAATGGTGTGTTCGAAACTGCGAAGGTCAAAGATATAAGCAGTTTGTTCTTTAAAATCTAAAATGTTCTTCAATGCATTACTGGCTGTACGGCTATAAAGTTTCTGTAATGGTTGTGATGACTTTGATTTGTGATTTTACTGCGCAATCTAACGTACATATACGGGGAAAAATAAATGTGCCATAAATTCCGGGCTACTCCTTGTTTCCGTTGTACATGCAGTTAGTTACTAGCTTGATGAATGGCGTAATTCGCTTTTCGGATCCCACGATCTCAGGAAGATAAATGTGCCGTATATACAGTCTACGGCGCAAAAAGGCGCGCAGAATGGCCAAAGAAGCAGTCAACTGGAAATGAGAAAGGATTCGATAATTTATCCACGAGTTAACGCACATTACTCAAAGGATATAACCCACTAGTTGCTAGATAAACGTGTAGTGTATGGGGGGAGGCCTTGGGTGCGACGAGCCTTTGCTGTACACACACACACATGTACCATTATATAAAGCTATTTCCTGTACGGCCTATATACAGGATATACAAATGTATTATGGCGCCTTTATGGAAAGGAAACTGCCGCTTGCCGAATGGTAGATGGAGGAGAGGAGGGGGGAGGCTGTGTCTGTTGAAATTGCGATTTTAGCGGCACCATTAGCGCTACTCACGATGAAGAAAAAAAAATCTCTTTAACAGTATTTTTATGTGTTGGGCAATGGAGGTTCGGCATGGTTAAAAGGCGAGAGAAGTGTTAATTTTTGCGCGTGA
The DNA here is from genome assembly GCA_033995665.1 of Melogona broelemanni. Taxonomy (NCBI): domain Eukaryota; kingdom Metazoa; phylum Arthropoda; class Diplopoda; order Chordeumatida; family Chordeumatidae; genus Melogona; species Melogona broelemanni. The sequence continues at coordinate 12,817 of JAUJYS010000392.1, forward strand.
AACCGGCACACGTTTTATGGGGAGCTGGCTACATGAATCGACCGTATCGGTTTTCATTGACTTTATTTTTCAGGCACTTGCCACGATGCTGAATGTACTGTATATGAAAGATTTATTTTTGCGGGCAGTTACAATGAATCTGCTAGTAACAACGTTTCCTCGTTATTGCATGGTTGAGAAAACCAATAATATTTTTAAAAAAATTGTAGCTCGTGTCGCGATGACGATATGTTAGGGACAGGTAGTTCCTCCAGGATCGAGTTTCGCGCGGGTAATTGTATCCGCGAGCATGATTGTTTTATCGTTTTTTTAAATTCCTGATCACTACAACATATTATTTACCTCTCGTGCTGCTGTGGCAATACATGAGGTTCGCATTTTCACCAGTAACCCCAGGATCAAATCCAAGAATCGAATCCGGGACCGCCCGTATCACCGATGGTTCCAATACCGACTGGACTAGATGCCTCTTCAGATGGCTTTATTTACGGTCACCTTTTATTTATACCTAGCTTTATTCACATCTAATATTGGATACCCGGCCTCACCCCTGGTTCAGAGGACGAGCCGCCACTCCTGGTGGCGACGTTACCCGTTTTCATGTCGCCCCGTTTCGCGACTGCGTGTTCGGTGCGCGGCACAAAATGAAATTCCCGGGAGGGAGTGACGATGTTAAATTTTTGGCTGCCACCCAATCTGGGAACGAACTCCTCGGGCTAAAATTGTACACGCGGCGATTTGCCCATATTTCTGGGAGGGGGTGGCGTGAGCGGCGCCTGGAGCCTATATAGACCAGGGGAGTCGTGGGAGGGGGTAGAGGGATTTGCTGGAGGGTTCAGAGCCGAGTGTGCCCCGGATCTGGGTCGGATTAGAGGCTTTCGGGGATTAACCCGGATTCGCTGGAAATGAGATGTGTTTTCGCGAGAAGAGCGTGTGTGCTAGGCTCTTTGGAGCGTGATTTGTGAACGCGGATGCAGACCTTGGCTTTGCATTAATAGAAATTGTTTCAAATTTTTGCCTGCGTAATGTTTTCCTTTTATTGGGGGTGGATGTGTTCAATTTTGCATTGTTTAGGCATATTTTGGATTCTTGTAATTTTGTGTCTACATAAATAATGGCTTTTGTCTGTTAGTGTCATGTCGTTGTTTCGGTTTGAAGCTAGTTCATAAAACCTATGAAATACAAGCGATTTTGCTACATGCTCTAATTGAATCGAATGCAAACAAAAAATGGTGTACAATTTACTCAGTCTGCGCCAATTCGCGTCAGTCCTTAAGATCACTTGGGTGTTGATCTCTATGCTCGTACGGATTCGTACACCTATATGTGTCTTGTGATGGAATTCGGTGAAATGTATTATTTTTTTGTCAGTTAATCTGAGAACACATGCGTCTATGGAGCTAAGTTATCCAAGTAGGGCTCATGAATACAATCTTGTCGTCAGTCGTAGCTGCCCGGGTTAATTAGCCCTCAGCAATTTGTTGTTGCGCTAAGGTGTACCGAACAGAGCAAATGCGGAATGCAGTTCATAGACGAGCTTGCGTTATTTGTACTTTGCGAAAGCACTTGACCCTTGTCGATTAACGAAATATTAGAGCGCTTCCAGGGTAATTCCGGCGGCTTGTTCTCCAAATCCAGCGCGGCGGAATTCGACGAATGGACAAAATTTATTCTCTCTAATATTAATAATTATTACTTTAGGATTTAATTACGATTAGGGTAAGGAGATAGTTTAGTGTTGCTAAACTGAGCCGCTGAAAAATTATTTCTTTTTAAACTACCAAAGGACTAATTAAAACAAGAAAAAATGGTCTAGGTCTGGTCTGGTCTCTTTTCACTAATTAAAACGCCTCCTTAGCGATTCCAGTTGTAGAAATATCGAAATTGAAACGATATATTGACATGTTTTTGACGTCCCTCTGGTGATTCGCATCTTGTTTCGAGTATTTTAGCAGGTTCTGTATTCGAGACTTTGTAAGGCTATTCCACTTGCGACGTACTCTGGGGCCATACCATTTTACTGTGGTTCCTTCTAGTATCCGGTTCCCCTTCTATTCCCCAGCTACTGCGTGTATACATGTATTGTAATTGAGTGTAAACTCAGCGCTCACACAGCGACAATTATTTTCCCACGCGCGTATTCGCTAACCATTACGTTCCTCCTCAAACTCTCGAACCCATCGCCTTTCACGCGTTTTCACCTGTACACATGTACGCGATTTGTTCGGTGAGGCCCTGTTTACGACCAGCCGGAATACATACGGGAAACTGCCGTGTCGTTCGTGCGCGTTCTTTTATAACCGTTGCCCAGGTGTACCGTCGAGAAAGGGGTTAGGCGGTTCGTCTCTAACCTACATAATGCGCCATCAACTGCCTGGAGAGACGTCTATCGGTTGGGTCGGGCGGGGCGGGTGGGCCGCCGCGGCGGAAACGCGATCGCCGTTTGCGTTTCGATATCGTCGTTGGCTGCCGTGTTGTCTCGTCGGCGGTTCGCGGTACCGCCGCCCTCCCGATGCGTTTAAATATCTATATAGGCGCGCACGCGCGTGTTTCTCTGGCATCCTGCAGCGTTTCCTCCTCCATATGTGGGTTAATTATTCTTCTCAATTAGGATTAAGGACTCGGGTGTGTTTTGTATGCCTCTTAAAACATCATCATCATCATCATCGCGGAATCTTCGCAGCGGCCATATCCAGCGTGTTGTGTTCGGATGCGTGTGTATCTCTATCTAGCTTTTAATGCCGAGACGTGAGTATGGGCCCGCGTTTCGCAATCCATAAAATGCGTTCAGCCGGGTGTTTGTCTGGGCTGGCTACTTGGTGTGTTTTGTATCGGGTCATTTGGTGCGGCTGATCGCCTGTAGTAGGCGCAGGAGTCGGCGGTGTTGGGTTGCTGAAAGCTGCATCGTGTTATATTTTTTCGTTCGGGCTTATTACCCTATTTTTATACACGCCTGTTTTATGGTTAGCTGATTCTAGGTCTTCCAGTTCATTGTCTGTATATGCCTCCGTATTCGCGGGCATTGCTGCATTGCACACCTGTATTGTGTGATTGCTCATCATTAATTGTGTCAGGGGCAGTCGTGGCTGATCCTGTAACTCCGCTTACACCGCCTAAATAAGTTAGAATACTAATATGATTTACATTTTGTAGATTGAGATGAGGTAATTGCCGCGCCTAGGCTTTATGCCAATATGTGCATCAGGATCAAATTACGAAAGCCCGAGCCGGGAATCGCACCCGGGATTGTAATTGTAATTGGATCCATGCGTAACAGGCGGATGCTCGTAACAGGCGGCCGTACAAATCAATATATATATGTCCTAGCACCGTACTCAGCGTCATTAATAATCGGATTTTACTTTTTAATCTAGTTTCAATTTTTTGTTTTCATAATCGGATTTCAGTTGATATTGCGAAATCATACTTTAACTTGCACTACCAAAATTACTACTTACCAATCCTTTTCTTATTTACCAATATTGGTCCTATTATCCCTTATTAATCTGATTTTAATTTTATTTTTCATAATCGGATGGGAAGACGCTGTGGAGGATTTGTTTTGCAGCTAATGAAACGCGCAATTATCATCAAGTTAGGTACAATAATATTTAAAATTTGTTTAGTTGACAGATTTTTTTCGTAACCAGTCATGCCAGTTCGCCAGTCATGCGTCTATGCCAACCTTAGGTTTAATCGTTGCTCCATTTCCGAATTTGCATGGGACTGACGTTTGAATAAATTCCTCTCACACTTTGCCTATCGGCAAGAAATGCCATCTTATCTTTCCTATTTTTTCCTGGCTTCCCCCCCTCCCTCGTCCAACTAAATCTCAAAGCTCGGGGATTAAGTTTAACGACGTTCCATTTTATATTCAGCAATAAACTATAAAATCAAGAGACGCGCTCATTATAGATATACCTGTAATGCTCATTTCGTCTCTCTGTCCCCCTCCCACCCTCCACCCTCACCACTCCAATGTTATACAGAGTGTGTATGTGACTTGAATTCAGATCATCATCCGCCGTCCTCATTATATAGGGAAGCTATTTTTTAATGACTTTTTCATTCGCGGTTCCCGGCAGTCTTGCACCACACGGTGTGTGTGTGTACGAGTATACATGTAGACCGGCATCGAATCTATTTCCGCTTAAAAATTAGTTATTTACACAAGAGTCGGCTTGAACATGCACCGACTCCGAGCCGAAAGCCATTGTGCTGTTAAACACTGTCATACGAACCCAGTCGACGACTCAGACTATTATGTTTTTGTGAATCCGAATTGCAATTACCGACGTTTTTTCTGCTTTCGAAAAAAGATTTTAATTAAGAAAGCCGGGTTGCCTATTGGCATCTTGCGTTATCACTAGATGGCGTTACTCGCGTCTCATTTTAATTTTAATTTTACATTTTTTATCGTTTTTTTTATTTCCAATCAAAGCAATGAATTTTACTATTGTAGATTATACACCCCTCGTTCTGTAGCAAATATTCGTGTTGACGTTTGAACGACGCTGGCTACACTGGGACTCGAACCGGGGATCTCCGGGTTTGGTTGGCCTGGAATAGTCACCAGCCAGACTGCACGCAAGCCAATCTAGTGAAATAACACTGTTAAACTCTCGGCGCATTGTTTTATGGGCGCCAATTTGTTTTATGACGTCACTACATCTCGTTCCAATATATGGAAGTTAGTGCCCGACTTGTTTATCTACATGTTCAAGTAAATTATACAATGTACCGTATATTGCCGGGCTGCCTATATCCATGTACCGATATACGACGGCCATGATTGGAGCAATTTCAAAGGCGGTTTATTTTATTTTTTGTCAAGGTGTTTAGGTCCGTCGCCTATACACGGGTTGGTTGTTTATAACCTGGCGTCTCGTATATATCTAGCGAGAGGTTCGCAGTTCTTTAATTAAAGTGGTTGTAATTTTACGGCTTGGCGTTCGGATTTTCAGTCGTCGCTTTTTTAATCTACAGAGCAGCGGCGCACATACAGTGTGAATTTTGCGAATTCTCATCGTGAGACCTGCGCATGTTACTTACTATGTGGGACGATTGGTCGGTCGCTGTTTCTTGGTGCGACAATGCCGGGTTGAATTCCCGGTGTTGGCTTCCGTTTATTGAACACGGCGACTGATCACCTGTCCTCTGATGTAGTGGACAGAAGTTTATATCTGTAGCGAAATAGTCGCTCTAACGGTCGAATTTTTTTTTTTTTTTTTTTTTAACCTAAAGCCTTTCTCTAAGTTCCAAAACATGATCGTTGTCTTTGTGGATCAATTGTTTAGAACCACTATAGTAAACATCACTCCAGCAAGTTCTGCAGCCCTCTTTGACCTCGAGAATTGCAGGACACAGAAACAAACAAAACCCGGGAAATAATAAACGATAGTCTGTGTCGGGAATCGAACCGGACGATCAATCCGGACGACCGAAAATCAGACGGTTTCATTACCGACTGGACTACGACGGAGACGTACTATGTCTTTTGTTCGTACCAATATGGTGAATGTTTTAGAGTCTGTACAATTGCAAACCTGATTGTTCGCGATGCGGCGACATCGTTGAATTTTTACTGCATATACCGTCAGTATTTCGACCATACAGAGCTTGTGGCATCCAAACTCGGGATCTTCGCGAGTTCGCGGACAGTGCTACACTCGGGAAGGGGGTGGGGGGATATCAGGAGGATAGATAACAGCAAGGAGGATGAATAACCGGAAAAAAAGACAAGGGGGGATCGGAGGAGCGAAAGGCACGGGGGGCATCCGACTGTGACACCAAGTTCGTTCGCTTTTTACAAGGTTTACGATGGAAATCGACGGTCGTCCTTCTTCCGCCGTATCGCTTATGCACAGTTTTCTGGCGGTCTTGATCCGCGTGAGGGAGCCAGTGGCAGCGTTAAAGTTTATCGACTATAAAAGTGGTAGTGAACCCACCCACACACTCCCCGTGTAGATGTGTCTAGGCGCTGCACGTATAGCGTGACGTTTTGGTCCGTGCGGCTCAGGTTAAGCGAACTAGGGTTAATTTCAACGGTCGTGGTGCAGTATTTGACAATATTTATTAAAATAAATATTTTAGTGTTGATGTCGTTAGCTTACAGGCTTATCAAGTTCTGGAAATGAAATCTGACAGTTAATCTATTAAAAAAAATGTCCTAAAATTCAGATTTAAAAATTATAATGTGTAGTCAATGAAATGGAGCCCTATTTTTCGAAACTCAGCGGGAAATCTATACAATAACAATTAAAGAAATGTGTTTAATACAAATAAAATAACAGTAGTTGGTGTGTTTGGCACGACCCATATATTTACAACAACATTTTGGTTTGAAACAAACATTATTGCCTGGAATGTGGTCTGGAACAAATAGTTTAATACAAATTTGACAGATATCGAGTTTTACAAGTTTGAATTTTTTTGCTGGATATTGGATGACTTTTTTTAAATTAAGAGGACCAACGAATCAGATTTTGATGTGTTGCGATTTGTGGTCCAACATAAACCTTAGTGATGCCACACATTCTATGACATTTATTCGCTTGCCTTTTGTGTCAGTTGAAATATTATTGCGAAACGCCGAATCGGAATCGGGGGATACTGGGGGAATGTGTGGAGGAGAGGGGCCGTGTATAATATATGCATATTTAGTTTCGGAACAAAAAAGAAAATCAACTTTTATTGGAATGTGTACACGGGTGGATGGCCACAGTTAATGGTATTCAATGCGAGCAAACGGATTGAAAGCCATTGTATAGAGATTGCGGAGATTTGATGGCGGGCCACCCCCTGCTCTCTCGACAATTTAAAAAAAAAGAGGATTCACCTATATACATGTACAGTAGTTCCATGTTGAACTGGTGAACTGCGTGTATATCGCAGTTGACTGCATCGCTGCTCAGATATTTATGTATGTTCTCAATTAATTCTGAGAAATTGAAACTGGAAAATGGCGGCTGGAAAGAAAGTCGCCTATTTTAATGGAGAATGTCGTTCGAAAGAAGTTAAGCTAGACAATTAATATAATGTATAATGGCATAACGAATTGCTTATCAATTACTGCCATTTTGTTTCCAAAATTTTCCAATTGCAATTGCTTGCAAATTGCCTATCCTGATGAATAATTTTCGTTCCTTTTTTAATTTCCAATCACGGTAGTGAATACCACGACATGAGATAACGTATCCCTCGTGTTGCTTTGGCAATATTTGAGGGGCAGTCCATGAGGGAAGGAGGATTTTAAGATCCCCGCAAACTTACTTTAGAACCGATCGAATTAATGGGAAGAGCCCGCCAGTCAACCGCTATAGCTTCGCAGAAACTATGAAACCACCGGGTCTCAAGAATTTGTCAATAACTACTTGAGATTTTGTATTAAAATAATAATAGCAATATCGGCTAAGTGCATTATTTTTTCGTCAGGTTCGTTTACGCAACGTTGGGGGTACAGAAGATTAATTCGGGTTTCACATTGTAGTGTAGCCTCCTCCCGCTTCTCTGGTCGGCGTATTTCCAGTGCCAAGTAATTGCAGGCATCCTGCCTCACATTTCACAATTAATATTGGCAGATGATAGTCGCCCAATTCCCGCACTGATTGTTCTTGTGTGTCGGAGGCCGTGTATCGGCTTTTAGCCAGCGCCTGCCATAGCAGTCTGTATCTGACCGAACGAGGATCAGATGCGTTGCTTCCCGCCTTCGGAAGGGCCAACGCTGATTAACGGCAGCGATGACATAGAAATTTATGTGTACGGGAAATAAGTTATGAAATGCGCTCTGTGGAAGTGGAAAACTAGTATATTCGGAGGTCGGCCTCGACCACTATAATGTATTGCCAGGCCGGCAAATAAGTAATATGGGAAATAACTCTGCATTTCGAAAAAATAAATCACTTGTTTCCATTGAGATTTAGATGAGGTCATCGAAATTTTGCACCATGTCTGATTTTTTCTTTGCGTGTTCTTTAATCGTTGGGGCGGTGACCGTTGTCCAAGTAATAACTATTTTTTAAAAGTCAGATAGTTAGACACATTTAGACTTTTGTCTTTTTAACTTTTAGAAGTAATTATTTTCTTTTCACCCTGATTGCTCGCTTTTCCTAATGTGTCTGAACTATTTTTTTAGTTCATTTAATAGCGATTGACGATCTTCTCAAATAATCTATGCCCAACGCCAATTCCCCTTTACGTTGCTCTTCATTAAATCAACATCAGGAATGTTTAGCTTGACATCACGGCATTATATCGCCGAAGGAGGTTACGATAGTTACGGCTCTCCCATGTTTCAATTCGAGTGGGTTAGTTTCATCGTCAATTCATTTCGCCGCATAAGGCCTGTCCATCCCCCTCCTCACTGCCATGCAAAGAGATCAAGGCGTTAAGATTTATTCTATCAACATTTTTATGTGGTGTCGGCGCTCCGTTATAGGCGTGAAGGAGGTCCGACTATAATTTTTGATGATGATGCAATCTCCCCCGATGGGTGGGGGCCCCGGTCCGTTCTTTGTAATTCGTTGACACTTGGCTGTCGCAAATTCATTACCCGTCTTTGACACGACGATTAACCCCCTCTCTCTCTCTCTTTCTCCTCACAATTCGATAGACGTCCGACCAACTTGAAAAGTCGTCCATTGAACGGCCATTCAGATTCCAACGGGACGCGCCTAATGTTCAAGTGCGGCGCTCACGTTAAAAGAGTCAAAAGGCGTTGCCGTTTAGCTGTAGAGATGCGTGTGCGCAAATTGGAAAATTTTATATGGGTTGTCTCCGATTGAAAATTTTTATATGGAGTTGTCTCCGATTGAAATTTTTTAAATGGAGTTGCCTCCGATTGATTTTTTTTTTATGGAGTTGTTTCCGATTAAAAAAATTAGATGGGAGTTATCTCTGATTTAAATATATATATATATATATATGGGCTGCCTCAGTTAATGCAATCGAAATGGAAATGAAAGCGTTAAAAAAAAATTCTAAATTTCTCGTGCCTTTCTCTGTGTTAATTTGGTGTCTTCACTGAAAAATTACGTTTTAGCAAAAATATATACCTGTATACACATGTGTGCAGTCTAGTTGTACATATGGCTTCACAAATAAATGTAACTAAAATACTGATGTCCATATCACCACTAGAGAATATGTACTCATCCTAATGCTTAGGCAATGTCTCATGAGCACATAATATCATCCGGGATTGAATAAACGAGAGCCCGCACCGGCTATCGAATCGTGGGACTGCCTGCCTAATCTCAGTTGGTTGCAATGCGGACTGGGCTACGTTGATTCTCTAAAGCGAATTTAATATTGATAAATTCGTTGTATTGCTATCTGACCTACTTTCCTTGGTTATGTTCGCTCCAATAGCTACTCCTATATGTTATCTTTCGAAGGCAAGTTTGAACTTCGATTTCCATTTGCAAATGCGAAACATAACATTTCGGTTGAAAGTTATCAATGAAAATAACAGGCTGGGCCATTAAATCTCACATATTGAGGAAAGAAGTTGCAAAGAAATTGCACACGGCTGTGGATGAAAATATCACACATGGCGTATTTTTTTTTGCTGCCCGTGTACCAGCGGATAATCGAGGAATGTGGAAAGGCCATGAAAAAAGCTTAGGCGCTTAAATAGCAGCGAGTATCTGGGTGGTCCGCTCCGAAAAATCGGTCGAACGTTGCCACGACGTGCGCCTGGTTTAATAAGCCCGAAATTTGCCAGTCACTGTCGCGTAATTAAACAATTATACGAATGCCCTAGTGTAAGAGTAAGCCCGTTATAAATCAGTGTTAACGTAATTGGATTACTCCATAGACGACCGAGTTGCGCGCGCGCTCCGCGTTTGCGCAGTTCCCACTACGTCGATGGCGCCTTATTGGCTCGGAGCACCTACAATAGAGTACGTGCGTGTACTGTACAGTATCTGCCATCCCGAGTTCAATATTCAAACCCGTAGAGTTTTTTTTTTATTAAAACGTGCAACCGTATAGACGAGGTAAAAAAAAAATCAGTAGTTGTTACTTTACCAAAATGTTTTTTTTTCGGTGGTTTGACTAATGCATTTGGACAGTTGAAAATAATTAGGGTTTGTTGAAAGTTTGTTGAAGGCACGAAGACGCTTCGGTCATCCGGAAACTCGTTTCTTGTGGACGGACATTTCTTTTCCTAAAGTTCAGTCCGGTTTTTCATTTTGACAGCAACTATAGTTTGAGCGAAATCGATTAACTCGGGGCGGTCGCCTCTTGTTTGCCGAATCCCGTTTTGGAGTGTGCCAAGATCAATATATATTGCGAAAGCTCCAAGAATCAGAAGCCGTGAATGAATGGGTTCACCCGTGATAGATCCACATCCAGTTTTTTTTTCGTCGCCGCCAAACTCGTTATTCAATAACGGTGGCCGCCAGATGGCGGGTTCGATGTTTTTGTTCGACCCGGTCGATCCGCAATTTTTTTATTGGTCTGTCGATGACTCGACCCGAATCCGTTTTTGGTTATATATACGCATATATACGGGCGTATATATGCATTCTATACATCTGTATTTCTTTGGTCGGGATCAGAAGTTCCCGTTTTTATTTATGTCCGTTAGAAAATTATGTCTTTTGCGACGCCAGCGTTTTTTTTTTCTCTTACGGGTTCCTCCATATGAAATGAGCTCTTGTCGTTCAGCTCCGTGTGTATATATATACTCATTCGTCGTCGTGTGTACTATATAGACGACTCCAAGCACTAATTCACCCCTAGCGCGTTTACGTACAGAATGTATATGGCATCGTCGCAATCGTATATCCTCCCGAGACCCTCGCCACCCGTATCATAACCTGGGGTTTTCTTGTAACGCTCGCTAACACGACCAATTACAATTAACAACAACCAGTCAAGGACGTAGATGTGCTTTTTAGCTAAAACAGCAAAGGGAGCAAAAACAGCTAATCAGGCTAAGGACGACGATGTTCTATTTTAACCACGGCTACATTTTATATATATATTTTTTTAAATTTCCAATCACTGTCGTGAATATCACCATAGGAGATTATGTATCCCTCGTGGGCTAAACTACACGTTCGCGGAATGAGCGACCAGAAAATACGGTATGGAGTGGGGTGCGTAGGGAAAGTCAGTCTCA
>JAUJYS010000393.1:0-23939 GCA_033995665.1 Melogona broelemanni
ATAAATTCAGTTTAGGTCACGTGCTGGCTTCAGACAGACAGACAGACATACACCACTTTCAGTCTTATAGTATTAGAAACTGCATATTATATTTTTATTTAGTTTTATTCCTTAAAATGAAGAGTTTTTCTCGACCAAAGAGAAAATCCAACGGCTCCTAAAATACAATCAATTTATAATGATTAGTTTTATTCCGTTTCGCGTTTGTACAATCGTGTTTATTTCAGCTGAGTGGTCAATGATTTTTACATGCATACTTGCTTATTAGCGCTGAAAAGATTTTAGGTCATTGACCAGTAATACAATAAACAATAATAACAGGAATACAATAAAAATAAAATAAAAATTATTCTTCAATTATTTATGCGGATTTTCATTTTGTTTGTGTGCAAATAAAATCCGGAATTGAATAAAAAAATTAAACTTATTGTTTTAAGGAATGCCTTTAACATGAGGATTATTCAAACTTTGAGCTCCTCATATTTTTCGTTTTTATCGAGCCACATAGTTTAATTTTCGGTGTTATAAAAATAAAGACCATTAAAACTTTTTCATCAATCCTATTCTTCATGAATTGCGCACGCCACTTACGGAAACAATGCCTCATTATGACAACTCCTTTTTAATTAAAATATAAAAAAATCCAATGCCACCATTCAGCAACAAATGATATATAACAAAGCATTTATATTTTGTGTTCGTTAAAACAAAATGGCCAATGTGATCCATTTACAAAATGTGCCAAGCGCTCTCCATTTCTGTGGCGCATTTCAATTACCATACGCGAGAACAATGTTGGGAATCACATAACGAAATTAATGGTACAGACACCGACATATATTCGTTTTGTTTCTAGTGCAATAGCTAGCTGCCACGATGTTATGAGCGAATATTCGTTATTCCTTCGAATTAAGTTAAGCCAAGCGCTTTCGAACGCCGTTCTAACTTGTTCAGTCTTTTTCACACAGTGTGATTTTCAATAAACCCAAAAAACCAAAATCCTTTTAATAATCAATTAAGGTGCATAAAAAATACAACTACGCCATGCATGTGATCATAAAAATTCTTGTTTTGTAAAAATTATGCCAACTTACAAATTTATTACATCCGTAGAAAATAAATTATACGCACATCTGAAAGAAAGCTAGATGTATTTTTAATAAAAATTAATTACCGGTCCGATTGTTTTATTTGAAACGGGCTCGTAAAATTACTACATTTAAGACAGGCGGTGAGTTTATCATTGTGAAGGGAATAAAAATTATATTTTTTGAGAAAACCAGAAATTTTAGAAAAAAACTTTCTCTCATTCATTTTTTTTTTTTTTTTAAACCAGTATAAGCACTATCTACCTTTCCCTAGTTTTCCGCTGGTGAAAAAAATAGGGAGGTTTTCTAGAAAATTTATATTTTACATTTTCTTACCCAACTTTATATTTTTTCCTACACCAAAACGTCTGTTTCCTGTAAAAGGAGAGAAACGGTTGAAAATGAGCGAAAAGTGCAGAACGTTTCTCAAAAAAGGAGCGAGGACGTTCCACCGTTCCTTTCTAGAAATAGGAACGAGAACGTTCCAACGTTCCTCAGAAAAGGAAACAATTCCATGAAACGAGACGTTCCTTTGCCGTTCCTACCCATCACTGATTTCTACGCATTTTAACTCCCGCTGAACTCAATCATTTTCAGAACGCACCCGCAGTTCCCGTTCAACTTTATCCCGCGTGCCAGCTGCCGCACGCGCCATTCGCGAAGAACGCTCCCCTCCCCCCTCCCCCTATTTCCACCGCCCCGGTCTTTGCACGGAAGCGCGGGAAAGAGAACTACGTTTACGTCTCGGCTTTTGTAGGGATTTAGCTTTTGACACACGGAGACGTCTATCCAGGGTCTTCTGTAACTACGCAAATTTCCCTGGGCAACAAATGAAATGAGCGCCCCTCTCCCCATGATTTATTAATCCACCAGTTATTACCTCGAGATAATATAGAGGAAATCGGAAGGATTATCCGGAAATGATGCAGAAAGAAAGCGCAGATCAATCGTATTTTTAGGTCTTTGACCTCAACCCTTAGGCCCAATGTCTTAAAAGTTAATAGTGTTAGGTGTTAGTGGGTGTCCAAGAGCGGCCGCGGAGCCCCTGGGAAATGCACGCGGAACCCAGTTTGGAAATCGAAGCTGTAAATCATGAAGCGTTTTTTTTACAGTGACTTCCATTTATTTAATTACCTTTATTTTATTTATTTAATCAGCTGCAGTTCAGAACACAGATGCACCTGGTCATCTGATCCTGATCACTGCTGTACTTAATGCAGCAGCTACTATGTGAAGCCAAGCCAACATTGAGTAATGGCATGGGAACTGCGCCAGTGAAAAATCTGCCCATGTTGGCTCCCCTCCCTCTATCCTCGAAGGAAGGCATTGCGCCTAGTAGCCCCAAAAACCACGAGCAGAGATTAAATAGAAGGCTCTGGCGCACGCGCTTTCCAGCACAAGAGAGAGATCGCTCAATGTGATGCGGCGGCAGCTAATTTCGTGCTAGCAACAAAAAGCTTAATTCCGGCGAGCGAACGAATGAATCTTCCCTCCCCTCCCCCCTACTCCTCTTTTATGTACGTCACAACAACATCCGCATAGATCGGTTAGGAAGAAAATACTTTTTCGGCGTTGTTGTTGTTCTCTTAAGGAAAAAAGGGAAAAAGATTTTCCTTTCTGCGTCTGCGGATAGCTTAGCCGCGAACAAGAAAGACGGTGCGAAATCGGATTACTACTGTCTACTTCTTTCTATTTATCCTTTGTTTTCTTGAAGATCTTTCTTGGGAATCCTTATCCAGTCTCACTGGCCAATAGCCTGTAACCGAAATAAATTGCTCGCAAATTGGGTACAGCGGGGAGTGGCGGGGGCACTAATTGAACGAATCGTTGAATATCGTTTAACAATTCGCATTTAATTTGTGACAAATTAAATCAAATGATGCCGCACATTATATATGTGACAATTAATTACAGAAAATGTACAGTATACCCGCAAGCAGCCCAGGAGGGGAACTAAGGCGAAGGTCAAATAACCAATCAAGGACGATGTCTTATTTTTATTTGATATTGGCGACCTGATAATTTGCCTTACCTAGGCTTCAAAACTAGATAAGGATATTTAATGTTAACCTGATAATCAACAGGCACGGATCCCACAGGTTTGCTTCAATTCGAAAGGATGGCACTCGACTTTCGACCGAAAAACCTCCGTAGCGGTTGGGAATTGAATCCGCGATTTCGGTCATTTTAGGTAAAAACGCTAACCACTAAGCCACCGGCGAAAATTGATTTGCACTACAGGATGTTCTATTTCTCGGTTTATCGGAACTGTTGAACATACTTCCGTATTTCAGAAACGTCTCCGTAGTTTTTTGCTTTCTTTTCCTCTAATGCCGTTACCGGTCGCCGAGCAAACTCTCTCCGAATTCATCGAATTACGCCAAAAGCTCTCCAAAGATCTAGTCCAAGAGATATAACCTCGCTTTCCGTGTGATTGTTTCTCCTTTTTTCTCCATCTTCTATCGAGACTATTCACATTTCTCGAAAAACTAGTGTCCACACACGACCTGTTTCTGAACAAAAAAAAAAGGAAAACTTTTTCTGACCAATCTAGTGGCTTGCTTCGCTGAATTACAATTCGATCGGTGAGCCATTCCTTTGTCGTCGAACAACTCCAAACTGTCGCGAAAGAACGTCGGTGTTCACTCGCCCGAATTGGTAGGAGAAAAAGTGTCGTTGTTGGGTGGGAACGGAACGGGGTTTCTTTTCTGATGAACTTTAGAACGCCTAGGTTCCCTTTTCCAAGGAATTAACGCTTGAAACGGTTTCGTTCGTTTTTGTCAGGTTTGAAATCAGGACCGTTTAAGAGAACGGTCGTTACTTTCACTGTGTGTGTGGAACATTTAAATAGTTAATGTTTAAATAATAAAAATTACCCCTCTTATCATTTAATGACCACTTTTGCATTCAAAGGTCATTGGATGAAAATCCCGTTTACTAGTCAAATTGTTGGGATGAATGGAATTTTAGATATTTTCATGAATTCACAAAGTGATTTTTAAGTTACGTTTTTCAAATTTTATTTTTTAAGCGAAGGAAAAGAAACGTTCCAGGTTATATTTGAAAATGAACTAGGTACGGTAAGGTTCCTTTCAATTTCTGTTGGAACTGGTTCCTTTTTTCTTAGGAGAAACGGGAACTGAAAAGGGTTCCTTTATAAAAAGAACAAACTCAAGCATTCACTCTCCCCGAATTGGGGGAGAGACATTTAATATCGATTTTTCTTTAGCGTGGGCGCGTCAAGCGTGATTCCGTTTCTCAACGCCCCCCTCGCCATCGCGCGCCATAGAACAGTGTTGCACACACCACACAGCCGAATCGAACAGTCCCGGAGTCGACACACGGTTGGTGGTGGGTAGGGAGGGAGAAATAGTGGTTGCCAAATCAGTTCCT
Source organism: Melogona broelemanni (assembly GCA_033995665.1). NCBI lineage: Eukaryota > Metazoa > Arthropoda > Diplopoda > Chordeumatida > Chordeumatidae > Melogona > Melogona broelemanni. The sequence continues at coordinate 4,482 of JAUJYS010000393.1, forward strand.
CACCGCTTTGAGTGCAGAACGAATCTGGTTTTCTGCATTGTGTCGGCAGTCTCTGTCCGTTTTGGCACGCGAATCAGACCGACCAGCTGTGTGGGGAAATCGTGCGTGCTCGGCCGGGAACTTGTTCACCGATTTTCCCGCGCTTCGTGACTCTCCGCGGGACGATAAAAATCGCGCCCCGTTACGTCGTTCATGTGCCCAAAATCGATAATAAAATATCGATTCCGTTCGAACAGACTTCGCGTGTGTGCGACAGTTTATAGTCGTTTGCGACGATTTCGATGACAATTAAACGCGGTCATTCGCATTTATCGATTCAGTGACGGAGAATAAGAGTTTCGCGATTTGTGCTTCGGAAGTGGAATAAGTTGAGTTGTTTCCAAAACAGCCATAACAATATTAGAAATCTGACATCATATTTTTGTTGACTCTGGGATTTCCGACTCCAGAATTTGATACTGCCATTTCGGACGCCATAAACGTGATGCAACAGGAATAAAATTCACGTTCAACGTACCGAACAACCGGAAACGTTGTTTAACGAAATCATCCCACCAGGAGGAGCCACTGTCGTCAGATTATTGGCGCACGACCGTCATTGAACGTCCTCCACAGAGAAAAGGTAGGAAATCAAATTATATTGAACTCTATTTGTTTTTCTTGCATGTTGTTTGGCAATGTGTTTAAAGATGTATTGTGTAGTTCGATGGTTTTTTCTAGTGTGCCTATTGTTTGATGTGCTATTTACAAATTTGCGGTTTGAACTGACAGGTGTCAATTGCATTCACCTGGAATCTAAATTGTGCGTATTAAGCGTTACTAACAATTTCAAATGGAGACACTGTTACTTCGAATTAGTGGACCTAAATGTTTTTTGTTTATTTTTACTGCGTGATAACATTAAAAACGTGAATGGCCTTGATGTGTCACGTGGTATTCTGGTAACCCGCATAACAATTTTTGGTAAGAGGGTGCGCTCACTGAAACTTTCAACCAATGGTGTTCGGAAATATTTCCTGACATCACCACCAGATTTAAGCATCGCATGAGCGACGGAAATATTTTTCCCGGAAAGGTTGACTCATAGGAAAATTGCATTGCTGCATGAATATAGGAACAGGTCGAATAATTAAGTCAGTGCACGATTAGTTGAGCAAGGGCTTCGAAAAAAGGTCATATCCATGCGAAATTCTAACAACTTGAAGGAAAATCCAACCATGCCTGTAATTGGCTCTTAGGTGTACGACGTTACATAAGCTATCCTCAAACGTCACGTAATGTTTACATACAGTTTCTAAGACGTTGATGTCATTTGCGTCATTCTTGATGTCACATCGGGAAACAAATTTTGCTCATGTCAATCGGCTATCCAATTTTGTGATTCTGTTCCTTGTTGCTTTTAATGTCTGAAGACAATTGTCCAGGATATGTGGGTCAGGGCAGGCAAAGTCGTTTAGTGCTGGTCGAATTATTCGGAATTTCTAATTCGACTTCTAAGAAATAGAAACGATGAAATTGCTGACTGAATTTTTGGAATGATTCTTATATGGTTTTTAGAATTTCTAAAATTTGTTATTCAGGCTTTTTCTTTGAAATCCACTTCTTTGGAGTTTATTTAATTCCCGAGATCAGATGACGAAAAGGAATGTCCGATCCAGTTTGTTTCCCTATTGTTATCTTAAAGAATGACAGTAAAGTTAATCCTAAATATAAATCTTAACTAATACCGTTTCTCAGAGTTGCTTGAATGTTATTAGTTAGTTTAGTTTAGTTTATTTACGAGAGAAAAGTACATAGACTAAAACAGACTGAGGATCTCAGGACCATATACGACTAAGTCGGGAATTGAACCCGTGTCACGGAATAGTACTTGCACTAAATCCTTTGGACACTACTCAGAAATTTATTTATTCATACTTCGTGAATCGAAAACGACTCACTCATTTTTGTTTCTCTCCCTTTATCTTTATCGAAATTTCACTGGGAATTCGCTGTTGAAGAAACAAACGTTCTTCAAAACATCAATTTGTGTCACGAATTTATACTGAGATTTCCCCACCGTACTTTAATATTCATAGGTGTCGTGCCTACCAAGAAACAAGACAGAATTTCTAACTCGTGCGCCGAGCATATTTTCATTGTTATTAAGGGATTTAAAAGCTTGAGAGTTGATGGTTTTTGCGTCGCAGCTGCGATTTTTTTTTTGTGTGTGGCTGAAACCTAATTAAATCCGGCGGCACCAGACCGAGAAAGCCGAGAATATCCCTTCCTATAGAAATTGCTTGAATAGGGAGTTGGAGTTGTGCAGCTGCAAATAGTCGCGCGAGGAGCAAAAAAAAAAACGTATTTCAAGACTTTTTATTCTTCTTACATTTCCATTCCAGTTCTTTCAATGACTTCCCCCCCCCTCCCACGTCTCATTCTTATTTTGTTGGCACCGATGTGAAAGACATCCAACGCAATCTCGGCGTATAATTCGACTGTTTCTTTAAGAAAAAGGGGTACTTGGCGTGGACAACTATCGCCTATTCTAGAAGACGGAGACGCGCGCGCGTACCGAGCATTGAAACTACTTGTTTATTGTCCGTGCCAAGAAAACTAACGCGCCACGTGAGCCGTTCGAAATCAAGCCTCTATATATTCATTACAAAGTATTCTGAAGTTGGATAGTCTGATCGATTAGGCGACTGCCGCTTCAGTAATTCTATTCGTTTACATTGATGCGGCGAATGATAATGGCGTCTTCTTCACGCCTATCTGCGTCATTGTGCATTGTGTAACCAAAATAAAAACTTGGTTTCATCAGGTGTTAAGATATTGCACTAAAAATAGTGCACCACTTGGGGCGCCACTAGTATTTTTGCACTGTTTTTAAGGGGGTTTTCCGTTAGTTATCAGCTCAAAAACTTCCTTCCAGGGGGGCGACTTAATAATTTCGCATAGTCTAGGCTAGGGTTCATACATAAATAAAAACTCATTATGCCGCGAAAAATATTGAAAGCTTTGATATTCGGCAGCATAATGAGTTTTTATTTATGTTTTGCATCGGCTATCACGCGCTAGGAGAAAATAAGGTATTATTTTCGAAATTATACACTTTGTGGATCTTTAACAGTATTGTTTCCGTATAACTGCACTTAGTGGCGCAGAACGAAATTAATAAGATTGTGGTAACTACATTCTGGATCTTTAACGTGTACCTGACAACATAAATGGCGTTCCATTCTGAAGCGAATTTCACTCGTCTTAAAAATAAAAAATTGAATCAAATGCGAATTTCACTCGTTTTAAAAATTGCGAAGGTCTCGGTTGGGAATTGAACCCGCATCACGGTACATACGTCACGTACTTTGAGCTGCAAAACACTAGCACAAGCACCTCTGGCATGAGTTCTGGGCTGTAAAACTCATCTAAAAACTACGACGTTTTTTTATACGCGCATATCTAATGAGCATAGCTACTTCTAGGTATTTTAGCTCTTTGTCCACGAGTTGAATATCCTCCGAAATAGCCGAATATATAAAACATGAAAATATACAGTATGCCCCCGGTATAAAAGGTGGGGTTGCTAGATTTTTCTCAAGAAAATTTTTATCTTCGAAACTATTTTGATGTTTCGCACGAATCTTGGAGAGACAAGACGTGACAATTTTCTCGCGTTCGCTTTCTTGTCGCGTCGCGGCGTCTTTCTGTATGTGCACATGTAAGATATTTCCGCACCATCATCTTTTGCGAATCGATATAAGAAAAGGTCCAGTTTCTTCTTCTTTTTCTGTGTGTCGCTTTTTTTATTTCGCCTTTTCACGCGAAAACGTTGGCAGTTTTTTCGTCTGGTGAACATGTAGTGCAAATCGTGCGCATCTTACTAACTTTCCATTTGAACACAGTTCCATTCTAACGGCGAGATTTGTTCAGCTGCGCCCACGTACGCGATACTTACGCCACCTTGTGCATTTTCGGTATTATTAAATTCAGTGATAGGTTAGTTCGTTTTTGAAAAGGAACCGGTTCCAGTTCCCGTTTCTCCGATGATAAAAGGAACCAGTTCCAGTTCTAGTGCCTACCGGTACATAAATTTAAAGGAACCTGTGCGTTCTTAGTTCCATTTCTAAAGGAACCTGGGACTTTTCCGATCCTTCAATTAAAAAATATTCATGATTTTTCATATTTTTTTTAAAGTTTATGATTACGTGAAATGGACATTTACGGGAACTGATCTAAACGGCAAATGCCGAATTGCGGACACGGATCAAAATATTTAGCAATTTCTGTTTGATGCTGAAAATTGCTCAGGTGTCGACACACTTTTGAAAATTGAAAGTTATGACAAAAGGAACTCTTTACAAAGAAAAGGAACCCCCGTTCCAGTTCCTCAAAAAAAGGAACCCCCGTTCCAGTTCTTCAAAAAAAGGAATCCCCGTTCCAGTTCCTCAAAAAAGGACCGTTCCATTTCCTACAGAAATAAAAGGAACCTAATCGTTCCTAAGTTCCTCAAAAAGGAACCAGTTCCTTGAAACGAAAAGACTCAAGAAAAGTTCAAGAAAATTTCTGCTTTTCTTAGGGTCACAGGAGGGGGATGATCCCCTAATGCTACTTTCATTTTGTGACCGAGAACTGAAGTCCGTATGTATAAGAAAGGGGGCATCCATTTTTTATTCGACTTTTTATTGAGTGCTACGCGTTCTTACGTTCGCTGCCGCCTCACAAAGCATTACTTGATTTATTAAATGAGTCTATAAAAGCAACGGAAAGGAGTTTTATTGCGACGCGTATGAACGCAATTGCCTATATATAGACGTCTGTGTAGTCACAGTTGGGCTCGTGAAATGTAATTTCGGTTAGTCAATGTTCGACAATCAAATACCGGAGACGCAACTCTCCAACCCTGAATGGGAGCGCGGGGGTTAGATAGGGTAGATCAGAAATGACAAGAGTTCCGTGATTTGGGGCGCGTGACGCATTCGTAGTGATCGCACAATTGACACTATAGAGTAAATATACGTTTTATTTCTATTTTCAAGATGAATTCAACTTGAGGTGCTTTGGAAAATATCCAGTACAGTATAGTCTTTGTGGCACGCGCGTAGCTTGAAGGCAAAATGTAGCCCCGAAAATCCGATGGCGATTTTTCTTCCAAATATTTGTCATTCAATACGTTTGTCATATTAAAGTATTTTGAAATACACACGGAAAAGTACAAAGAAATAATATCTTTTATTTGATCAGATAACTGCATAAATTATTCTTATACTTAAGATTCTTGGTATGAACACCAAATGTTTAAAACATGGATAGCACCATGTTGTAAAAATGTGGTTAAAAATGTCTGTGATCATATATTTTAGCCATTAGAAAACACGTAAGAGGGTTGCAAAATGAAATGCAAACGTCTACGTGATAAAATTAGGGATCAGCAGAGTAAGGAAGGAGCTTCATATCTTGCGAAAAATTATTTGTTTCCGAATAACGAGACAATCAAAAAGTATTAGAGCTTAGAACTGCCAAAAATTTCAAAACAGAACTAGAGACCTATTTTTTTTTCGTTGACGTCGCCCAACGTTCACGTTTTTCTACGCGCCTTCGCAAACTTTCTTCAGTGTGTAATTTTGCAATACGCAATAAAGGAGAACAGCAAGGTCGCCGGATAATGACAACTGACGGTGGAAGTTGAGGAAGTTGCGGTCAAGACCTGTTTAACGGCAAAACAAACTTGTGTTTGACATTAGCAATTTCTGCATCGTAGAGTAATTTCATGCGCCAAGGCTACCGTGACGGTTTAGTGGCTAACGGGGGGGACACTGTGCTTCACCGCGCATATAAATGCGACTCCTACGTATAATTTTCATGGAAAAGAAAACAAATCAGATAACTGTTTATTTTTTTTTTGCTAGAGTGGGTTGCAAGGTTTCAGGTCATACCAGTTGGAAAATACTGAATGCAGGAGATTCCTGTTCTTCCTTTCAAAAACTTGGACGATATTTTTAAGAAATTTTGAAATAATCCGGATTTTAACTTGAGACACGTATAACGTGACAAAAAGCAAAAGGCGAATTAGAAAGCGAATTACAATTTTCCGGAAATACATGAATTTTATTTTACATTAATTGTTAAATATCATATTAAACTCGTATACAAATTTGCCACGTTATTTAATAGGTGATAAAGTTATTCTTCGAAGTATTTTTAAGTTCAACACGCATTTTATTTATGTAGAACAAGGAACACGTACAAACAATATTCTGTAATTTTAATTAATATTTCTACACATTCAACCTTGTACTATAGTATAATAGCATGTAAGCACGATAGTTATTAATGCCCCCTGACGGTGTTCTACAGAATGAGATGATGTATTGTTCCTTTTTTTTAGATCGAATTATCGATTAAACTATCAATTATTGTTATCTATCGCCCGTTAAGCGCTTTCTGGAACTGACAGGTGACATAAATGGGTACCCACTATGTACAACGCCCAACTTAAGAGTGGAATTTAGAGTGAAAATCTTACGGTCTTCCGATAAGGGCCGCAGAGTGGCCCCCGGTCACGTCTACGTTGCACGCGACCAATCGATCCACCATGTTCACCATTGCTAATACCTTTACATGGCGATTTGCCGTGATCGAGCAAATGCAACATGAATTAACTCGCTTTCAAGCTATTTGTAACGCATCATCGAAGAAGGAGGTAAGAGGAAGAAAGCATCCATATACAGTTTTTATAGATTTTTTTGGTCCTCATGTATACCTTGGCATGACCAGTCCAATTCTGTTTGAATAAAGAACTGTTCACTCTGCTATAACTCGTCCGTACCGTGCGCAATCATGCGTTTTCGGCTTGCTTTGGAATCGCTAGGGTAAAAAACCTGCCGTATTGTTAGCACAACCCAATGACGTCGCTGTGGCATCATTAGGAGCCGGATTATTCGGTGCACAAAAAAAAACGCCACACCATTTATTTCTTGAAAAGAGATTTGCTTCGTTGCGGTTAGACAATTGGACAGACTTGTTCAAACGCTTTCCTAAAATTATTTAGCGTGAAATCTTGTTTTTGCTATTTGTTGAAGTGGTAAGTGTCAGAAAATATCTTCGTCAAGTTAGAACTTCAAATCCTCAAGCGTGCTCATGCAAAAATTATCTCGGCACATTCATGGTTCGATTCACGGCAAGGGCTCTCGTTTATTTGTTCCCTGGGATACTGGTAATAATTCGATAAAAATTTTGTTTCAATTCCATGACTTCATAACGTTGTGTGCGTAAGGATAGACAAAGATTCCCATGCAATCTACCTTTTCTAGCAATACATGGTCCACATGGAAATTTGCGGGAACTCTAAAGGCCATATGCAGATTTGCGGACACAGTCGTTGTCGCCGTCGACACACTTTGAAAAATTGCACTCTGAAAAAATTGAAGGCTGTGACAAAAGAAACCCATTACACAGATAAGGAACCCTTGTTCCAGTATTTTAAAATAAGGAACCAGTTCCCGTTCCAGTTCCTCAAAAATGAAAAGAAACCTAGGGGTTCCTTAGTTTCTCAAAAAGGAACCAATTCCTAAGAATGGAACTTTCCCGTTCGGTTTCTACCCAATACTGTTTGTACCAGAGTGAAACCTGATACGGGAACCCTCCGATGCAATTCAAATCCCTCTAATACGCTGGCCAAAACCCTCGTCCACACCACCATACTTCTCCCTCACGGCGCCATCATGGATGTTGATGCTTCCTCATCCATGTCCTTCCGCGTAAAATCGCAAAACCTTGACCGGAATATCAAATTTAGCGAATTTCCAACGCATTACCCGCGCGCGCGTAGACCACATGCCGACACTATTTTTTTCCCCCTCATCGACGAGATGGCCAAATGAAAAAAAAATGTTTTTTTCTCATAATTTATGGTAGCTGGCCTTTTCCGATGGTCAGAGCTGGCAGTGAAGGAGACTACTTTTGCCCGTGGGATGAGTTTATCGCGAGAAGAAAGCGTGTGTTCTCGAAAAACGCAGTTCGGTCAACCGGATAAATTGTTTTTTGACGCGCGGCGGGGATTTTGACAAGAGTCTGACCGACAATGAAAACAAATTGCTTCCGATTTTCCTGATGTTAATATTTATACATTTAACGGGCGATCCCTGGAGTTTCGACGCGCCTAATACGGGTTTTGCATTAGAGATTTTGCTAGGCGAATCTTTGTTTGGCGAGCAACTTTTACGAACTTTTCAAGGGTAAATGAATGTTCGGAGTTGGCAGAATCTTTCTCGGCAAACTTTTTTTGCTCGGATTCTTTGAAAAGCTCGAAAAGGCCCGGGTTCGATTCCCGGTGCAGGTTTTCGTTTATTCGATCCTGTGGTACAGGAATGGGCCCCTCATATCTCGCCATAGCGGCAAGAGTGGGACAATTATACCCTGTGGTGCTATACACTACAGTGATCAGGAATAAAAAAAAAGTTGTCCACCAAGCATAGATTCGTCGAGCAATGCTCTAATGTAACTCCCGTACAACTGACCCGTCTAGCCTAGTCGGTATTGCTACCGGGTTCGATTCCCGGCGCAGGCTCTCGTTTATTCGATTCTAGGGAACTGGTAAAATGTGCACCTCATCTTTTGCCATATCGACACAAGGTGCATAGAATCTTCTGTAGTGATAGAGCGATCAGGAATAATAATAAAAATAATAAGTTCCCCGCTTTGACATTGCTCTTAGGCCTTTGAATACAAGATTTAATTTTCACATGCAATATCATTTTCACATGCAATTACTTTTTCATGGAAATTCAACCAAGAAATTAGATCTGAGATGCCGCAGCGGTGTACATGTTCGACCCGCTATACCACTATTAACAAAGGTATTTCCGCCCCTAGTGCCTTTTTGGGGGAGGGACAACATCCGAACCTCACTCTCAACCGGACACATTCGCGCCTCTGACTCATACCTGTCTTAGGAACGGCATCATGCGCGCACTCGAATCATAAACCACAAGAATGTCACCCCTTACTCACCTCCATTCCCATTCGGCTCGCGTCAAGGTTCCATGTATGGTATATTCCAAATACGATATAATAATGCACATGAGCACGTACTTCGCTTTAATATTATATGGCCGATCATTTAGTCATTTGCCTGGTGACGACAGATTTCAATTATTGTCGCTAGTGGGCAAAAAATTCCGGAGGTTTCGGTCGGGAATTGAGCCCGCAATCACGGGAATAGTAGTTCGAACGCCCTTTCGTTTTGTAGAAGCGGTCGTAGCGCCGGTCGTAGCTTGTTTACGGTGGCTGCAGCCAATTTTTTTTTTTTATCGTGATGATTACTATTTATAAGTGACCCTGTGACCATGCGTAGGTACACAACGATGCGCTCCGGTAACTTTGGCGTTCCATAATGACCGCAGCGCCGTGGGCAGGTACTACTATTTTTTTTTTACGGAAGTTCAGATTTTTTCTATATTCTTATACGACTATAAATTTTACAATTTTATGACAGCTGTACGTGAAAGTATATTAAATATTCGCGAGGGCAAACAACTTAAGAGTATCACAAAATTTTAACATTCGTTTATTTAAAAAAAAAAAATAAGTTGGAAATAAAATTTTGACTTAAAATTGCACGATAGAATGCTGATCTCAGCTAAAATCAGCAGTACATGTACAGTATGGGCAAAACAAAAAAATCACCAAAATGGTGCCAAATTCTTTTAAATTTGGTAAAAATATAGCTAACTAATTATTACTAAATTTATCATTTCATTTTTTTTTTAAGTTTCCCCATTTTTGCAGGAACACAAGCGCGGAAGCGCATGCGCCGCTATGCGAATTTCGCGTCCATAGAGGGCTATTAAGATAATTACATTCACACTTTTTAATGCAATTCAAATTCAAGAACATTTTTTTTATGTACGTTTACACAAAATTCTTCGAAATGATAGTCTACTGCACGATATCTCGTTGAATTTTGTAACCTTGTGGTCACATTTCCCGGTTTAAAACCAACTGCTCAACTTACGCTGTTCAGCTTTCTTTAGCGTGGGCACTCTTGTCGGCGGTTTCCACACGGTTCTTCTTATCGTCTCTATACCAATTCTGGATTTTTTTTTTCTTAAGAATTTGTTTAAGAATCGCCTAGGACAGGACAGATTTTATGCTTTCCGTAAAAATTGCATCGTAATTCTGTCTTTCCGTCAGTGCTAATTTTGCTAATTTGCCGGCGAGGTGTCAATATAGGCGGCGCAGTGCAGCGCGCCCTGTGCGCGTAATTTTGTTTCTGCGCTATATATGCTAAAAAGGTTTGAAAATAATGTGTTGATGAACATCTATTTCAATTGTCAAGAGAATCGGTCAACATTTCGCGAAGATTTGGTATAATGTATAGTGCCTTTTGTTTTGGCCCATACTGTATGTACGTGTCAACACAAAATAAAATAGAGACGTAGTTTTTTAACATAAATATTCGTCGAACCAAAACGTGTCGACAAGGTAAATCTAGTTATTTTTGTGCTCATTCGCGTACATACTGTGGATTCGTTTATTTATTCAGTTGTTGGTGATTATTGATATTATTACTCATGTTTCAGATAATTATTAGTGTGAAAAAATGCGAGATGCATTATTACGGGTGAAGCCGGGTCAAATTTCTAGCTATTCACAAAGATAAACGGTTTGCGCTTCCCTCACTTTCTTCCCGCAGAATTTTCGTTAAACTTTCCTGATTCGATTATAGACATTACCCCTTTATTGACTCTACAGATTGGTGTGATAATGAGTAGAAATAAAACACATCAACGTATATTGAAAGTGCTATTGAATGGAAGTTCACACAACCTGGCACAACACTATTCATTATTTTTTACGTTTCCGGTATAACCACAGGTACAACACCTGTAAGAAATTTGGCATCAAACACACCCACACACGAGTACAAACGAAAATGCCAGCCGCCACTTTTATTGACTTTTACTACAGACAATATTAATGTCTAATAATTATAGTCGATTCGCGCTAGCGCAGTAATTAGTTTTATCTGTAGATTCCGGGAATTATTTGACGCCAACGATATATTCTCGTCAGATTCGATTGTTGGGGGTAGAAATAAAGAGTGTAAGGTGATTACACTTTGGAAATGGGGAGTGCCACCGACTTTGTGCCATTGTTTCCAAGAGGCACGCTAAAATCCATCGCGCGGTAATTATGAGTCAATGACATAATGATGGACAATGTGCCGGAGAATGACTAGACACAATGTGGGAAGCGAAAGCGCGGGCAAAGTGGGCAGGGATGTCGATGTAGGGGGAGGGGTAAGGGGGGGGGGTAAGGCGGGAAGTTGGGTCGTGGAGGGGAAGTGGCGTTTGAGCACTTTTCCACTAATTCTTCAACCGTAACCAATCGCCATAAACTTTTTCTATTCAGTTTATGTTGTTGCGCATATCCGCCTGGGATCCTCGGTAACTTGGAAGTGTCTCTCTAAATAATTTATTTATTTATTTATATTTTCTAATGGGGAAATTCCCCTTACTTCATCACTACTGAAGATTCTGTATCCCTCTTGTTGCTTGCACGTTTTCAGCGAGACCCTGCGCAGGGAATCAAACCCGGGACCGCTCGATAGCACCGCAGTTGGTTAAAATAAATACCCACTGAGCCAGACGGATCGAAAAATCCACCTAAAAATAATTTCTACTCTTTAAAAAAAATGCCACTTAAAGTAAAAACTACAGTTTATCTGCAATCTTTCTTTTTTAAATTGTGTTGTAATTGTATACAATAATTAGCTTTATTATGTGAATAATTTTTTTTAAATCTTGAAATTGAAAATTATTAAAAAAAATCAATACGTTCACAAGATTGTTTGACCATGTGCTGGATATAATATATTAAAAATGAAATATTTAGTATATAAAAATTCATTTTCAGTATTCAACCAACACGTGGTTGTACATAAGAAAATTAATTGGTGTAATTATGTGTAATTATGGCATCTTCTAATTAGTGTTCCCGAAAAGTAGCGCACCTTTGTGATGTGGTGGTTTGGTGGTAGTAGTGGTGATGGTGGTGGGGGAGTAGTTGCCGATATTCAGCCTCGTTATTTATCAGACTGTGTGATCTTTTCCTTTTGTTCTCCAACGATGATCGTTGTTTGATTTGTCTGCTTGCGAAAGAAAAATAGACGCAAGACGGTGCTGGTGTTACTGAGGCCTTCGAAGATGCGCAACGTGTGCACCATGCGATAACGGGTCCGCAGGATAGATGCTGTCTCTATATACTTACCACCAAACAAACTGGGTTAGTAGGTTGAGAATATTGATTCTCCGAGGGTTTTCGCCGTGGCTCGTACATCATCCTCTCTTTTGACATCACCCGATTGTGACGGGGATTCTCGCCATGACGTCACACCCACTACCACCATTCTCTCCTGGGAGAGCAATTATTGATTGGCGCATCGATAAACTCGATGCTGCCGGTAGACATGCAAGAAAAAATTGTATTGCCTTTAGAAGATTGTATAACCGGGTATTTTTAAATGCCATTGATCAAAACCTCTTGTGGCCAGAATTGGATGAGGAATTTTGGTTTGGAAATAGGGAACCGGTCCTATTCATATATATTCGGGTCGAAATATGAAAATGTAGATCATCGATCCAACATTGGATTATAATGAAGATTCGATAAAAACGGGTTTTTTTTTAATGGACGTCGCGAAACTGGACGAAAGAACTGGTTTTCTCAAGACTTTTTCACTAGATCCCCAATTTTAAAATCGACAAAAATGTTTCTTTTGAATAAGAAATCTAGTTTGATGCATTTTTGTAGATTAAAAAATTATTACTTATTGAAAATTACTTAATTGAAATTCAACCGATTGCATAAAAGAAAATCGACTAAATTAAAAATAAGCGAAATAAAGTTTGAAAGTTAGCAACAAAAAAAAGCACTTTTATACTTTTACACATTTTTACATTAATTGCTTTTTTTTAGTGATTATGCATATTTCCATTGGCGAATTGTTCTCGTAGAAACCATAATAATTAAAAATTATTGAACCTGTGGCATTGCGAATTATGTTCCTTACTACCGAGCGAGATTCATTAACAGTAAATCATGCTAAAGTACCTCGCCTCAGACCATCCGTTGGAGATTAGCTCTCAATAGGCGTTCTAATACTGTACACCCCAGATCAGTAGAACATTAATGCCCGTATGTACCGACAAAATATAACACTATCAGATGATACCGGTGACGCTATGTAGCGTTCATGTGATCGCAATTATGTTTATCATCGCAAAATTTATTAACGTGGCGCATTGCTAAAGAATAATTACGGTCACGTGAACGCTCCATAACGCTACCTTCATCATCTGATAGTGTTATATTTTGTCGGTGCATACGGGCATTAGAAACGTACATTTTTTTTTTTTTTTGCTGTTGGGTTGTATGGCATTGGCATAGATGGGCTAATAGCCTCGTGGGATAATTCCATGTGGCGGGATCTTCGGAAATGTCTTGCACGAAGAGAAAAATGATCGTGGATGCTTTGAGTCGTGCTGCATGATGTATGTATCTCAAGCGCGCCTCGGTACGTGACCTACATGCGTTACATAATTGACAGTTTAATCGGAGCAAAAATGCGATATCGTCTTTGTCGGTTCGATCTGAGCTTCAGGCCAGGCCGCTGGTCATAATTAATATAAAGTTTGGCACCCAAATCGTTTCACGCCAAAAAAAATGGGATCACATAAGGTTGCCATAGTTTGTAGTGAGTCGATGAAATCACAACAAAAATAGTAAACAAATGGAGAGGTTAATGCCATAGTAAAGTCATATTTTTCTACTAGCTAGCGTATTTTCGTCTATAAATATCACATCCAGACTGCTGATAAACAACCTAAAGGCTGATGATATCAAGGTGCATGTACAGTCAACCGTGATAATAATTATAATAATAATTATTTAATATTTAATTTTTAATTTTTTGGTTTTTGTTTTAAAAATTATTAATATGCGTTTGGTGAACACGACAACGGTCGTAGGGGGATCTGATGGTGTCAAGGAACGAGTTTGTCGGGGAAAAATAAATCTTTGCCTTCAATTTGCCGCATAATACAGAGTTCATTTTTTACTAACCTGGAACCAGTTGTGATAATAATGTTGCGAAACTTCAATGACCAATAAAAATCCTTTTGTGAATAAAAAATGAAAATGTCATCTTAAGGTCTCATCTAAGGGTTGTCATTTAAAAAGGGAAACTGCTATTCCAAGTTATTGCAACAGCGAGGGAGCAGTTAATTTAATAAAAATATATTCGGTGCTGATAAAATTGTTAACAGTACATGTAAGTATGTTCATGCTACTATATATAAAGAGGAACACAAGGTGTCCGATATGAAGTTTCGTAACTTTATATTAAATGTTGGTCAAGTATATTGACCTAATTTTATACATGCCACTAAATGGTCGACCCCGGTCTGGTATATGCTTCCTCACGGTCAGCCGATAGGTGAACCAAGCATGTAATGAAGTTAATTAAATTATTAATATATCTTAGTATGTTTATTAGGAAACTAGAAATTGTTTCGTTTGGTTGATTGCTATCTCAATCTTGAATGCAATTGCTTTGCAATGTCATCATGATATTTTTAATAGTACTAGCGATGCATTGTCTATGGTAGATTCTTGTTAAGTCTTAATAGAACACAATAAATCTACAAATAAAAAATTAAAGGGGTTTGATAAATTTGGGAATTTGTTAAATTTTAACGGTTCCTATATACAACATCGAGATGACAATAAATGTAAAGATAAAAATGTACACCTGAAAAAGTAACTTTTTTGTACTTAAATGGGAAAATTACACCGCATAATCAATTGTGTAATCGATTTTCTAAGAATGCAGTGTTTATTTATTTATTGAATGAGTGCATAAATGTCGCAACCTTTAGTATCATAGCATAAGATACTGCAATTTATTTCGCCAGTTACCGGTTTAAAAAAAAAAAAATGCTTTCAATAATCATTTTCGAATGAATATTTTTTTTATAACTAAACATGAAATTGTCTATCTATTGAGGAAAAGCGAGAAGCATAAAATTATCCAGTTTGTATTTTATGTTCTGGTTACAGGAAATTGATTTACACGTTATTGCATTCGAAATGGGAATGACACAGTTGACAACGAGTTTCGTAATTTCGGGTCCGTTATCCCACACGTTTCTTGCCCTGAAACGGGAGAAAAGTCGTTGTCCTCGAGATAAAGTAACTGTCTTCTACGGTTGGAGCAGTCGGGCATATTAACGGTTTTTGTCCGCCAGCCAAAAAGCCAGCTCGATTTCTGCCTACAGCTAGCTGTAGATAGACGAAATTTGCTAATGGCTTTTTAACGCGTCACGCCAATTTTATATATCTCGTTTTTCCCCCTTTACAGATAACGGTATTATACAAAACGAATTTGTCCATGAAAGGAATCGTACGCATAATTTTGAAATGAAAGTCTCGTTGGGACCGATAGGACAGGGGGAAAAATAGCAGCGGCGCACAAATTGTTGCTATTTGCGTTGGTGGGAAACAAGGAAATGCGATTTCTAAATTCAGAAATGTAAAGGCACCCAATTAAAAATATTCAAAAAAATTCTAGTTGCAGGCGAAAAAATGCTTTTGAATTTGGTTGTTTGTTTTCAATGTTAGTTTAATTTAATTTAATTGTAGTTAAACAATTGCATTTATTTTTCGAGATTCCTAAAAAAAAGATGGTGTTGTAAAAATTGCACGCTGAGAAAAATGTATGCATGTAATTAAATGAAAAATACTGATTAAAATAAATACAATCAGAAGTTCTGTAACTGACGGATTAAAATTGTCTTAACTTTCGGACTTTATTTTACTTATTTATTTAGTTTGGTCTGTATTTTTCATTTTTTTCATGAAATACAAGTTACTATCACTTTTTATTTTGTCTGAAATGCTGTTTTATTTCTTCGACGCCGCTCTTGTGAAAAAGTGCTCCGACCAGTTCATGCGATGTCACTCGAAAAAACTGGATGTATACAATTTCGTGATAGGATTTACCTTTATGCAAATGACCCAGAGAACCTCGCGTTGACCCCTCCGAAATCGGAAATACAAACCACAGTCTATGCGGATCCTGTATATGGTCAACACGCATCCACTGTCCACGCGCTCGGTATGTTTACATACTCGTACACATTGTGTATGCAGCGATAACCTCGATAAGAACTCACCCGCCATTCTCGCTTCCCCAACAATGCAATTGGTTTACTTGCACTTTCCTTATTTGGTGTTACCGGCAATACCAAATTGCACGTGGTGTGATATAAATCCTCTCTCTTCGCGACTATTTATACTTGTTAACCTGCTGCACATTGTAGACCACTGTGGTAGTTTTTTTATTGCTCGACTAATAACTGTCAAAAATGTCAAAAGAAGGTGGTCTCTGTGGTGTAGTGGTGAGCGTTCTCGCCTATTATGCACGTGATCGCGTTTCGGATCCCAGCCGATACCTCACCAATTTTTCGAGCGAGAAAAATACGTACCGTTCCTTGGGAATGCAAGTTAAAGCCGTGAGAGCCGTGCCTATACGTTGTCAGGTACATGTTAAACGATCCCTATCTAGGTCACAAACCTAGACTAGGCCAAATAAAAAAAAAATTATCAGGTCGCTCCCTGGGGAAGGGCAGGTAAGCCTCCTTAACAAACCGTACAAATCAATATATCCTAATGCTATGGCGTGGCAATCTAAATCTATGTAAAGTGTTATATTCCTTAATGTTTAATGAACGCTGCTTCCCCTCACGAACCCCACCGACATGATTACATCAACAGTTCTACGTCGAGATTGTTGCACAGTAGACTATGCCCTGCCCTACTATTTTTTTTGCAACTCCTGACCACCACGGTTAAAAGTGTCAGGTGGTCAGGCGCCATAATGTTTTTTGTTTTTGTGTTTTTTATCGTGTCGCTAAGGCAATATGTGAGGGGCAGGGTAAGGGAAAGGGAACGGCAACTGGTATAGCCAGGCTGCAGGATCCACCCCTAAACTCTAGACTCCCTAGCGAAAGCTCAGGGGTGACGCCAGTACCCCTGCAGGCTCGTCTAAACGAGAGCCTGCGTCGGGAATCGAACACGGGACCGTCCGCTCCGTAGGATGTTGCCATACCCACTGAGCCACTGAAGGAATTAATCAACGTGTTGATCTCCGTCCCGCCTCATCATTTGGCCTAACCTGGGTTTGTCTCTTTACCTTTCCTAATTCGGAGAAGCGATGGTCACTACCGCTGAAATAATACAGCGCCGATCGACAATAAACAACTTGTGATCGGAAGTGCTCATTGAAATAATCGTGTCTCTCATCCATTGGAACAGCTCTCGTCTCAATATATACATGTGCACCGGTTAGATAGATGGGCGATAATGAGGGCGCGTCGAACATGGGTTGAAGCATCCTGAAACACGGACATCGAAAGTGACACTGTACTTCATTTAACGCCTCGTGCTACACTCGTACATTGACCCACCCCCGGACCTCCTCCCCTACCAAAAGATGAAGAGTTTGCGAGAGCGCTCTTTGGTGGCGCTATCCTTACGCTACGCTCCCGCTACAACATCCTCCTCCTCCCTCAATATAGTTCGTACATGTAGCTGCGGCGCTTCGATAGATTTCATCAAGCTAATGGTAAAATCGGCAAAAAAAATAAGACGCGATAGATTCGATCCTATCTTGGCGAAATTTCAGCCGATGCTCTTTGCAAAGACGTTAATCAACATTCTCTTTTATTAAATTCTCGAGTCTTAGTAGTGGTGCTTTATTACAGGATCTACCATTACAGCATCAATTACAACTGCCAAATGTGCCCGCAAGCAGCCACCAAAGGGGCCTTATGGCGGGGGTAAAATGACGAAGATGCCCCATTTTGTACTATAACTATCTACTGATACTACATTACTTTGTTTACAGACCTCATCCCAAGGGAGCGACCTGGTAATTTGGCCTACTCTAGACTTCTGACCTAGGTAGGGATCTTAAACGTGTGCCTGACAATGGTCGGGCATGAGTCCCACAGCTTTACTAGTTATGACTCGCCCGAAAAATTCCGGGATACTCGGTCGGGAAAAAGTATTTAAATTCTGTTCACAGTTTTCCATGACTTTCACTGACTTTCCCACGATTTTTCCTTCGATTTCGATTTGACTTTTTCCTGATCGAAACTCATTAGTCTGACTTTCCAGGCGGGGTTAAACCCTGTACTACAGGACCACAAGTCGCCTAACCAAGCCCTGATTGGTTTTGTTTTCCGTTTAACCCAAAAAGTTGGTCGTTAGGTGGCGACACCGTCGTCGGTTGATTTCCACAACCCGCTCCCTAATGGCCGTTACACACGCGGCGGTTTTCTCTTTTCTCGAAGGACGCTGCCAAATTAGCCGAGCGCTGGTAAGAGACGGGGGGGGGGGGATGGGAAAGAGGTAGTGAGGAGAACGATATTTTTTCATTCGCTCTTTCTTCGTCGCTTCCGTCTATTGAGTTTGCACGTCCTGCAAATGAATAAGGATGCTGTTGCCTCCGCGCACAAATTACAAGACGCGCGCGCACCAGCATCATCTATACGGCCATTTCTATCTCTCTCAGTCTCTCTTTCTCTCCTGTCTCTAACCTTCTTCCATCGCTCGTTCAGTCTGTTAATGGCGCAGAGCATCCTCTCTCACACACGCAAGCACGCACCGGCAGCACCAATGGAGACAACTGCGGCCACTGGATGGCGCTAGTATTGAAAAATCTGAGGACCATGGTGGCGCCATCTGTTGCATTGAACGTGAAATCACATCGAAAACTATGATTTCATCAATGTCTCTATTCCATTTACATGTATTTTTTTACTACTTCATCAATATCTTCATTTGTTTATTTAATTTATTTCTTTTTCCACTAACTTAACTATTTCATCAATATCATTCATCAATTTAAAAAATACATGTCCCAGCAAGCAGCTCCGATTTTTTCTTTTTCCGTCCGTCACATTCACCTCGCTTCGGGTGAAAGTAGAGTCATTTCATTTCAATCGCTTCTGGTGATGAACATAGTGATGAGATGGGCGATACTGAATATATACAGTATCGTGACTGCCGACGAGGGAGCAGGAACCCATTTTTAACTAAAGACCCGGGTTGGGGTGAAGGAATTGAATAAGCCAGCGAAGGTCTTCAACAAAATACCAGCTGCCATTCCTCTTCCCTTCCATGCCCCTCACATATCGACATAGCAGCAGGAGGGGGCATACATTCTGTAGTGATTAGCACTACAGTGATATAAAAATAATAAATGCCCTCCCCCTTATCCCGGCAGAAGCCAGGCGCTTTTTCTAGTAACGCCATAATTTGTCGGCCCCCGTGGCTCAGTGGATATGGTCACAGTCTACTAAGCGAGTGGTCCCGGGTTCGATTCCCGGCGCAGGCTTTCGTTTATTC
>JAUJYS010000394.1:0-23925 GCA_033995665.1 Melogona broelemanni
TTAGACTAGTTTGCGGCTCTGTCGGCCATCTGGGATGGTTTTTGGACAACGACAGCGAAGGCCATAATTGTCCAAAAACCATCCCAGATGGCTGACAGAGCAGCGGACTAGTCTAATGGTGTTTACTTTACGTGTTCCATTCCGTGGCGACAATTAACCATGCTCGTCTCAGTTCGGCGATTGATTTTATTTGTGCGTCTTGTGTCATCTATGTTTCTACACATACATAAGTTTGGATTTTGGTTTAACAGTAATGGGTCATGTCTCTCCATTCTCTGCCTTTCTTTTCACTTCGTGGTAGTATTTGGAGTTTATGCATAACTGGGCTACAAAGTAATTTTTTGGTCTAATTGCACGTCTCTTGCCTTGGATTCTCCCTTCTAAAATTCTAATTATTGGGCCCCCATGGCGCAAAGCATGTCCTAGCCATTTCATTCGTCTATTTCTTATTTAATACTCATGTTAAAAAATACAACCAGAATAAGTTAATGTTTTGGCACAGAAACAAAACGGTTCACGTTGCACAGTAATTAATCTGTTTGGAGGCGTTCAACAACTTCATATTTGTACACGTATTGGTGTGAGCTACATGCCACCCACCTAATCACCAGTCTGTCATCAAGCAACGACGTTTATACGACTGATTAACAGTGATGCATCACTGTTAATCAGTCGTATAACGTGTAACAGTAGCAATTTCATTGTGTGTTCGATTCCTTCCGGCATCAATACCAATTACTTACTCGAGATTTTTTTTATTTATATAATGACGTAATATTTACTTTCCAGATTGCCACAAGCTTGTGTACCCCCTCTTAATTAATTAGCGTTGCACTCCAAGTAGCTACAGTTTCGAAGCTCATCAAGCCGGAGGGCGTTTTGCTTTTCGCGTCCGATAAGCAGTTATCACCGCCTACAGCAACCAAATCGGAACCCAAATGTTTGAACGCCCAACCGATGAGGATCGAAATAGTGGATGTTTGGGATATACAACCGGCGTTGGCGGTAGTGGTGGGTGGTTGAGGGTGGGTGTGTTGTCAAATGCTTAAGTGCTGTGAGTAACGCAGCCACGATTATTGGTTCAGTGCGCATTCGCGCGTGGGCGATCCGGTCGATTCGTCGTCCTCTCTCACTCTCCCCTGTTGCGCCTTTTCCAAACCGTTTCCAATAAATTGGCGTTGTCTGCTGATAAGGCAATTTAACCCCCCGGGGTCGGGTGGCAAAGCCGATCTTAAGTGCGAGGTTTTCGCAATGTCGGTGTGTGGATAACGTCTCCTCCACTTGTGTACCCTTGTCGAATTGTCTCGAGCGCGGTGCGTTTTAACATTGACTTGATCGTGCATCTGATCCCACAACTTTGAAACACACTCGAATAATAGCTTTCAGCTTTCGGCAACGCCTGCTCACTCACGATTCAAATTAATGAATATTTAACTAATTTTGTTGTTGTTAAGATCCGTCGAGTCGTTTCCGACTCTTGGTGACGCCATGGACAAGTGCTCTCCAACTGGGCCGATTCGTTTAACTA
Source organism: Melogona broelemanni (assembly GCA_033995665.1). Lineage (NCBI taxonomy): Eukaryota > Metazoa > Arthropoda > Diplopoda > Chordeumatida > Chordeumatidae > Melogona > Melogona broelemanni. Next base: position 1,529 of record JAUJYS010000394.1, read on the forward strand.
ATTAGTTGAATAAATTTATAATTTATAATTTGAACCCGTAAGCAGTCCCATCTTGCGCCTAGGTCGGGGGAATTAAAACAATATAAAATAATTTTAAAATATAAAGCTAATGTTGCCCGTCCGAACAAAATTTCGAGTCTTATTTTTATTTTTCACTAATTTACACTATTTTTTCAAAATGGTATTCAGCAATAAAGAGCGTTGCGTTTTAAAAAAAAAATTGCACCAGGGAAACAATTCAGACGATAAACGATTATTAAGTGTTCGACGACAAAACTGTTCAGGCGGTAAATTGCACGATCTTTGAAGAAGACCGAAAATATTGACTTTGAGGAGCGTCAACATCGCATTTTGCATACCACTGACAAAATTGATTTGATTGGATAAAATGGACTACAGTCACATTTTTCTAACGAATGTTTTCCAAAAAATGGGAACTAAACTAATCACCTACACTATTTATCTAAATTTTTTTCATCGGAATATTTTTGCTGGAAATATATATATATTTTTTTTTTTATAGCGCAACGCTCTTTATTGCAGAACAATAATTTGAACTCTTTGACTTTTCGAATGTTGCTTCTACCATTTACAGCAGGATACTAGGTCGCTATATGCAAAGTTTCAAACGATTTGAAAAAATTGTTCAAGAAAATATGACTAAATTTGTCCAGGTTCCACATTTATTGAGTTACACTACATACAAGACCTGAACGAACAAATAAATATATCTCCGTCTTTTTATGTGGCATAACAATCGCACTTTTTTGGAAAGAAAATGCTTTCTGAATTTTTAAATTATTTGTATTCCTATTTGTAACTCTGCGTTTACATACTTATTATGAAAGTGGATCGTATTTTGTTAGTGGATCAGTCGCTATATCGGTAGTATACGGATACGAAAGAATACTGCCGATCGTAACAGGAAATTTGTTGTGGCTGAAAATACTATCGCCCAATCAGTCTACGCCTGTTTTACGTCTCAAGATCTTTTTTTGTTCCTCGTCGAGCTTGGCCTAAATATATTCAGCAGCTGCCTGAAATAAAAAGAAGAAAAAAAAGTTTTATTCGGATGAAGTTCTCCTTTTATCCGAGGTCGATTTTCAGGATGCAAAACGAGCGCGTATCACCACCGCATTCGAACAAACACAAGTCGCGTCAAAGGTTCAGCGCCGTGACACACGTTGATTTGGATGCTGATGTACTAAATGCACGCCATCGTCCATCATTTAGCCACGGTGTCTGGTTCGACAATCGACCCAACCTGTTGTTTATTGTTCATTATCCGATGCCATGCTTCATATTGGGCATCAATTAAATATTATACCGATACGGATACGTACGAATACGAGTATAATGAATGCGACCTTTAAACAATGGCTGTTGGTCGTAGGTGGTCTGTATGCAAATGCAATGATCACTGATCAGACCCGTAAATGAAATACTATGCAGATACGGATCTGTATTAGCATGAGTATAATGTGTGACGTGACTTTTATGTAATTAATATTGATTTTTGGTGGCTGTGTGCTATGATCAGAGCCGTAAGTGAAATATTTACTCGTATAATACTGTCATTGAAATACGGTATATTTTCTGATACGCGCTTTATGTTACGCGCATCGTCAGGTTCGTGTTTCTTTTACACTTTTTCAAGTTTTAATTGTTTCCAGTGCGTTATTTATTCAAGCGTTATTTTTTTTTTTTTTTTTGGAAACGTAGTTTTCATTCGAATTGCCAAAGTAAAAATAATTTATTGTCATTATTAAGTCATTATTTACAATCGCAATATTAAGGCATTTTTTTTATGAGGTCATTTGTAAAACGGATTTTTTTGTGAACGTGATTTATTATTATTTTTAGGAAACGTAGGTTTCATTGCCAAAGTAAAATTATTTATTGTTAAGTTACAATGGCAATATTTGGACATTTTTTTTGTTATTTGGTTGTTTGATTAAATTAATGCGTTTTTAAGGAAGTTGCATAAATTAATGCGTTTTTAGGATTTTGTTTTCTTCGTTTTTTAGACATTTGTATTAATTTTGCGTTTTATCACATTTAGTGTTCGTAATTTTTCTTTTATTTCTGCTTTCACATTGACCTCATGAACACTGCTCAGCGTTGTTCCATGCTTATTTCCGGGGGGTGGTTTCTCTATATATATTTTTTTTTGCGCAATAATTACTACTGTACGGTATTTTTTGCCGAGACACGCGCCAGTGATTTCGTTGCCTGCAGTTTTATCGAGGCTTAACGTGTGGCTCTGAACTGTCAATCGCGCGATTTCGATTTAGGCCCCGAGCAAGAATTACATTTTCTTTCCGATGGAGACGTGAGCCGAATGAACGACACCAAAAAAAAAAATCTTAATGCCAGTGCGCTGACGTAAAAGAGTTTGCCTGCCAAATCGAATAGCGTTTAGGGGATTCCTAAATTGACTTGTAAATGTAATCCCACGACTCCACCACTCCCACTCACGCGTAAATAACCTATTCGCGAGCTTTATATCGTCGTATATATAGTGCAGTATGGTTCATATACTACAGAGTGTAGTATGTTTGCACATAGATTAAAATGCGATCAAGTGGTTTTGATACAGCGCTGGTGAGGTACGATGACGAAAATGATGTCATACTCTGTAGATGGCTACAGCTGTCAATTTTTTAAGGATCCTCCGCATCAGGAAAAAATAAAATAAATATTTATAAAGGTGACAATGCATCAGGATTTAAAATATATTTGCACAATTTATGTTAAGCTATTAAAAAAGTTTCACTCGTGAGACCTTCAGGTTAGTCGAGTGCGTACTCAGTGACGAGAAATTAAAAAAAATAATAGAAAAGTTTCTCAAATGTATTTAGTGTAAGTTATTCCGTATGTCTAGTCGTAGACACTGGTGATTAACAACCTGGTTTTTGCATCGACTAATTGAAGACTGGTTCGAATCCCGGTTTGGACTGTCATTTATTCGATCCACGAATTTCCCCCCAAAAAATTGCAATACACAGTGCTGGGCACATCGGAAACGTCTGTCGAATTAATTTAGTCACTTCTATTTTTTTAAATATAACGACCCATATCCACTCCACTATTAATTTTTCAATTAGGCCGATCAATATTTCGTACATCTTCATTATATTGCTGGCTGCTCTACACAATGACTAATAATAATATTTGACGTCTAGCGCGAAAACCAGCTGTCGGGTATTTTCTCTCAGAATCTTGACAGTATTTTTTTTTAAGTAAGAGAAATTTCCCCAATGCCCGTCGAATACGTCTGGAAGGGAGAGCAAAATTGCCAGCCGCCGTACAGAGTGCGCCTCGCCCCGTATTTTTGACAGCTGGAATCCCGCGAGCTCGCGTTGCCGTTCCCGCTGATCCAGTTCCAGTTGGTGAACCAGAACGCATTCAATCGTGGTGATTCTGTCGTTAATTGTAATACCAGGCGAATGGCGTCGAATTCAGTGCCAAGATTGAAAATTGCCTTTCCCAACCAAACAAAACTGGGTTGTCGCGCGTTTCATTTTATTATGCTACGACAGACGACTAAATGTTTCCTGTCATTGTTGCTGAATGTTTTCCTGCCTGACTCGCATTACAATGTTACGTGAGGGTTTTTAAACGCTTGTCGTTTATTTAAATTGGTCACCGGCCTATTCGTCTATGGACGTGGAGATCGTTACGTACTGCCTGTGCCACAGCACAATCGAATTTGAATGTTATTGATGGTATCGTTTCTTTTTTATTTATTTATTTTTTTCAGTTGAGGCACAATCCGCAGCGATTGACTGACGAAGACTTGGTTTCGCTGAATAGCCTATCGAACAATTCGCTGTACGATTCGCTGCTCGATCCGATTCTCATTCCGCGCGTGCCGCAGACGAACGGCCATGCGGTGGTCAGAAAGGTGATTGTTCTTCCTCTCTCTCTTCCCCCTTCCTCCATCGCTAATCTTTATTGTGTTTAGCGGACAATTAAAAATGGATTGAAGTTGGGCCACGGAACCAGTTATTGACGATTGCAAGATTTGTTTTGCTCTATGGCACGCTCATAAAAAGTGTGTGCCTGTGACAATCGAATTAGGTGAAGCGATATTAAAATTGGTTCAGGCGGTTCACTATTGCCATGGGTTTGTAACCTCTTGAGATCCTCGTCGAAAAGGGATCTTAGGATTTTGATGGAATCTTCAACAAAGCGTGTTCCCGTAAAGGAAGAATCCGTAAAACAAATATTGATACAATTAATGAAATATTTGCAAAATAAATTGATGAAAAATTGAAGAAAATAATTATAATGTATTTCCTAGTTACACTATAAGTTATGAAGTCTTAACCCTTTGAGAGCCACGGACGTCGCTTAAAAAAATGATGTATTATTATTGAGAATTGTATAGTCTTAAGAAATAGTGGCGTTATCTAGTATTATTGACATTGTACAATCTTTAAAGAATTCTGGCATTATGTCGTCTTATTGGCATTGTTTAGGTTTTTTTTATCTGACTCGCGCCGTTTAAACTGCAACGGATTTCTGTCACTACATTGCTTACCTTTTGTCTTCAAAAGGTGGTTAAATAAAATTGCCCTTAAAATGTTTTGCGCATTCGCTTCTGCTTGAGGATTTTTTTGTTGCAACAAGTCGGAATTGGCCTTTTTTTTTAAATAGATGAGCTATGTGCGCTGCAAAAATTCGTTCAGATCGGTTGAAAATTTTACGAATGAACCAACAAATTTCTTTATAAACGCCGTTTTTCTTTTTTAATTTTATTTCGCTGTTTGCTTTTGTTCACGAAAAAAAAATACGAAAATAATTTTTTTATTGGTGTTCTATTTTTTTTCTTCTTACATTTATTCCATTTGTTCTTAACCGTTCTGTAATAAATTTATTATTCTTCTTCCGTTATCCGCAGCACATCGTCGACATCATGACCGCCCTCAGCTGGGACATCAAATTCGACTCGTTCCAAGACGACACGCCGGTCGGTCGCATCAACTTCACCAACATCGTGGCCACGCTCAATCCCGACGCGCCGCGCCACCTGGTGCTCGCCTGCCACTACGACAGTCTCAAAGGCCGCGAGAAGGAGATGGTGCTTGCCACGGACTCCTCTGTGCCGTGCGCCATTATGCTCTACCAGGCGGTCATCTTGGACGCCCTCTTGCGGGCGCCTCGGCTAGACGTAAGTGGGGAGCGGGGAATTCCAAGCGGCATTCGTCGGAACTATTGTAACTGTTTAGGAAATGCAGTGTTAGGTAGGAACGGAACGGAAAAGTTTCGTTCCTAGGAACTGGTTTCTGTTTTGAGGAACTAAGGAACGTCAAGGTTTCTTTTCCTAGGAAGGAACACATGGAGGAATGGAACAGTTTAGTTCCGTTTTTTTTTTTTTTTTTGAGAAACTTGCGGACTGGAACGGAGGTTCATTTTCTCAGCACATGGTTCCTTTTGTTGCCAGAACTTTCAATTTTCTACGAGCATAATTTTCCAAAGTGTGTCGTCAGCGGAACAATTTTACATCGTCAAACAAATGTTGCTAAAGATTGTGATCTGTGTCCGCAAATGTTTTTTTAAACTAAGAAAAAGTTCCAGGTTCCTTTTGAAATGCAACTAGGAACGGTAAGGTTCCTTTTAATTTCTGTAGAAACTGGATCGGGAACTGGTTCCTTTTGTCATAGGAAAAACGTGAACTAGAATGGGTTCCTTTTCAAAAGGAACGAACCCAACACTGGGATCTTCAACGTTATCTTTACAAAAAATCCGGAGGTCTCGGTCGGGAATCGAACACTCGATCACGAGTGCAGTATTCCGTTGCGCTATTCACTGCACAATATATCACCATAAAAGTTGGTGTCGATTTCTGCCAAGTTCGAGGGATCGCGATTAGTTTATATTTTTAGAACCCCCTTCTTCCACCTTAATGATGTTCACAGGGTTATTATACGACGTTAATTTGTTGTCGTTAATGGTTAGTTATCACGTCCATAAATAGCGACTGGTTAAACAAGGGCTTGTTTAACTGATCATTTTTGAGTCGCGCAGTGTGTGACGCGCTTCCCGATCAAGTTTCCCTAATTATCTATTGATGGAGGCATCTCATTGTGCGTAATTTCCATCGTTCCTGCGCTTAAATGCGCCCTGATCGAACGGCAAGCTTACCTGATGGCACCTGCGGTCGTTAAAAGGTGCTTAAGGCTGTTCGGAAATATAGTAAGCTATCCTAAATGTAAATTTAAAAAATGCTTATTCATGCCGCAAAAATACTTGCGATTTTTATTGGTTACGCGCCAATCGCCACCTGGGGGAAACTTCACCTGGACAGTCAATAAAATCGCAGGCAATCGAGCCAACTTGTTGGGGTAATTTTGCCGGATGAAATGGGTGCAAGAGTTGTTAAAAATTGGCACCCTGTAGGCCGTACCATTTGTCCCAGTTGCCTGAATCGTTAGGCTCCATCTGGCGACAGCCTCCGTAACTTTTCGAGGACGTTTGTTGCCCGGAAAATAACTCTTGATTGTTGATGCGAGTGTTATATTTTCTATTTCTCAGGAAACCGATGTCACGTTACAGTTGATCTTTTTCGACGGGGAGGAGGCGTTCGTGAAGTGGACTCGAACCGATTCCCTCTACGGGTCCCGACATCTGGCGGAGGTTTTGCACAAAGCGCGTTATCCTGCCGACAGTCGGACCAATCACTTGCATCGCATGGTGAGACAATGATGGTAAGATACTAGAAGTTGAAAAAAAAAGGTTTCAAGAAATGACGTTCGTTTTTCTCGTTCGTTCTTTCAGGACGTCATGGTCTTGCTGGACCTCCTGGGATCCCCGCAGCCGACGTTCTACAACTATTTTCCAGAGACCACCACTTTATACGAGAAATTTATAGAAATCGGTATGTTGCGAGATTGTTTGTGGAAGACTTTGTGGTAATGGCCGGATTTTTTTTAAGATTTTTTTTTCAAGTTCTTTTTTATGTTTGCCCGTAGAAAAACGGTTGACCTCCGCACAACAGTTTACCGAAAAAATCGGCAACTATTTTCAACAAGGAGTTCTTCAAGGTGGCGTGGAGGACGACCACATCCCGTTCGTCGAAAGAGGTATTTTAAAATTATTCTCTCGTAAATACTAGCGCTGTTAAGCAGTAAGAGGAAAAAAAGAAATTGCAACCTGGTGTCTCTTACTCTCGTGTAAAAATAAATTCTGTCTTTGTTTGCGAGTTCAATTCTCATTAAAAAATAATATGAGCCTGAAATGACTGTGTCTCTTTCGTACTTTGACCTTTCTGAATTATTGCCGTGTTCAGGCGTTCGCGTGGTGCACCTGATTCCGTTCCCGTTTCCCCGGGTGTGGCACACCTTCGAGGACAACCAGGCCAACCTGCACTACCCGACCATCTACAACCTCAACAAAATCTTCTGCGTCTTCATTGCCGAGTACCTGCACCTGCCGGTCAGCGCTGGATTATGACAGGCAGCGGATAAGAAGGGCGCCACTCCAAGCGCAGAATTGTGAAGTGTTTTTATTTTGTAGAAGCCACTCGTCCGTAAGTTTCACATTCGTCCCGGTATACATATACATGTATTTACTTTTTTTTCTTTCTTGCCAATCACATTTTTGCTTTTTCTAGTTGATTTATTTTTTATTATTTTATTTTTTATATGAAATCCGTTGAACCACTAACAAAATTAATTTTCAGCTTTGAATTAATTCCAATTCTACGACTCATCTTCATTGTTGAATTAATAACTAGACTAGGACGTTTGTTTTTCCATTTAGTAATTTTATTTTTTAAAAGCAGTCCACCTATAAATTATTTATTTGTATATTTGTTTTTTTTTAATGGCGTGGCCATGTTAAAAATAATTTCAGACTTTCCAAAACTTTTGTTTCAGCAGGAATACATTTTATGCAATAATAATTTTATTGCGTAATCCACGTCATACCACTGCATCTCGAGTGGTTTTTGCCCACCAAAACATTTACAGATTTCTGGTTGGAGTGCTCTTCTTATCCATAGCGGTTAAAATCTTTTTTCATTTGTTTTTATCTTGTGACTCGAGGTTTAATAAATCGTTCGTGTCCCGAAGCTAGTTGTCCATTTTTAATAAGCTAGTAAGAGTTGGCGATATATGACTTTGAGGCGTTGTCATTGACTTGAGCTAAGACTGATTTATTTCTATCATACATCAAGAATGATTCAAGTGTGTATACGTTTGATATGCTGTCATGTGGCTTATGAAACAGAAATGAATGCGTATTCATTTACGAATCGTTTTAATGTTTGTGAATGATACGTTATCTTCCCACGAGTCCGAAATGAAATGAAAAAAATCCCCTCACGAAATAAACGCGGAATCATACTGTCAATGCTTGCTTATGTAATCCCAATTAGAATTTTATGCTACCAAAAATGCCGCTCTTAAAATTTTGGATAACTCTACAAAGAAGTAGCGATAGATTTTTATAGCAAGTGCGTTGAATCAAAATGATTTTATTTATGGAAATAGTTTACTTGGAAAGTTTAATACATAAATGATTCGAATCATGCCTGTTCTGTGATTTAATAAATTGCCTATAAAACGTATATTTCAACTATAATTTTGAAAGCGCGTTTTACATTTCGAAAAATATATTATTAATCGTTTTTGTTTCGAAGCGAAACAATTATGTGTGTCGGAGATGGGGGGAAACTGCGTAGTTAGTGTTTTTATGGATTTGAGGTTCATTTTGCATATTGATTTACCTGTATTCTGGTGTCACAGTCATAGTATACTTACAATGATGCACGCGTCTGTGTTTGTGTTTGTTACACTGCCTCAAGGTTTTGCATATGATTTAATTATTATCAAATTTTCACCGTCTAAAGTCTATAAGTGATGTTGGCAAATGTTGATCTTATTTAAATTTTACAACTTTGGAACTTTGCGCCAAACTTCGTAAAAATATATTTTGGTATAGACGTTCACGCATTATTAGAGACAGCCTCCCACCGTAGCAACACTGGTTGCGTTCTTTTGCCAGCTCGATCGTGGTGACCAATATCTTTGTATATATTGAACATATCTTAAAACCAGTATTGCTATTGGTTTAGTCTGTTTTCTGTCAAAATGCAGATTGCATAGTTTGCATGCGAGCAAACCCCTTTATGCAATTTATTGAATAATGGTTATATAATTTGTTCTTTATTTTGCTCTGATAAGCATGTTCAGCAAAATTCCCAGGTCAAAGTTCTATTACCTTTTTATCATTTTTTATTTTAATAGTTTTTCTTCAAATTAAATTTCCAAAAAAAAAGGAAATGATAGGCGCACCTGTCTGTCTTACTTTGGAAACTACGGTATACGGTATTATCTGTGACGATGGAGTGGCTGTCTTTTGTTTTAAAAATGATCACAGCACTTTGTATTTTTTTTTGTTTCACGTTTAGTGTGTTGATTTATTGACGTGTACGTACCAGTGCGTCATACTCGTATGTTGTGTTTTTGACATAAACGTTTGCACCACAGAAACACTTGCTACATTAGTTGGGCTGTCTTTGTTTCAATCAAAATGGCGATTTCTCACCGTGTGAATATCCTCACTAGTCATGGTTTGGCGGCTCGTTATGTAAAAAAATGGGCGATGGGCCAGGGTAATTTTATATTTGCGTAATAGTTGACCCCTATCACGAATACTTGTTGCGATCCTCCACTCCACTACTGTGAGATAACTTTTTATGACCCCTTATCTAGATCGTTTCTGTTGCTTTTGCTTCAGTAAACTTGAACAAACTTGAGGAAAAGATTGTAAAATTACTCGGTTATTTTTAAATTGGGGACAAAAGTTGGCTTTAGCTCAGGGTGTTGAATGGAAACTCTTTTTTACTCGGAAAAATTGAATTTGCGTATTTTCGTCTTATCCGTCACCCTTGTTAAATTGTTAATTTTGTTAGTGGTTCTATGTTTCCTGTCCTGTCCTTATATTTGAACAAATGTTTTATCGAAGGCTTACAAAATTGAAATATTAGTTGAAATCTTGGTGGTACTCTTTGAGTGGTTCGAAATCACCGCCATTCTTGTATAGATATCGATGCAGCGGCTTCTAAATCGATACGCCAAGGTTATTAGATTGAACGATGTATCGATAGTCAGTGGGCATTAAAAAAATTGGAAGGCATTTATTTTTGTTTGGTGTCTGGCGGTTCCGGAGCGAAGTGAGAGAAAATACCTGCCATAATCGCGCGTGCCATGTTTTGATTTTTTGCAAATTTAAAAACGCTCACCTGTGGGAGACATGCCTGAGTGAAGCTCCGATCAATGGATACGGAGCAGGTTTCGATAAATCAAGAGATTTTGGATCGCAAATTGGTGAGACTCGATGTGTGCCATTGTATCTATTGTGAAGGCCTCCCCTCCTATCCCTTGCTCGTATAATTATCGCTTTTTACGGCCATTGGCAGTGCGCCGGATTGCACATAGGCCGATATCGAGGCCACCTTTATCACTGCACATGAATACAATTATTTGGATCGCAAAAATGGTTCAGATAACAATTCTATTTACGGTCGTTGTTGCAGTTGGTGCTCCGTGCAATTCCATTTTAAATTGTTCAGTATAAGTCTAGTGTCGTGAAATAAAATTCTGAACTAGAGTCCAATTTGGCGCCGTCAAATTTCGTAGCTAGCACGTGCGAAGGTCAATTGCGGAACATGTCAAGAGTGGGGTTTAAACACGAACGCGGGTTGCTTAAAAAAAAAGGAAACGTGAACGTGGGTGGAAAAAAGGAAGGATATGTTCCGAAACCCTGCATTTTTGTATACCTCATGGAAATGCATGAAATGGGTTGATCTGCCAAAAAATAAATGCTTCCCATTTTAACGAGATTTTAAGGGGAGAGTGGCAAGGAAATCAAACGACAGTATAATACTGATATTTTCTTGGGAACGTATAGACAAATGAATGAATTGATGTAAATAAATGGATCACTCCGCCTAACAAGTAATTGATTTATTGTTTCGTATGTGCGAAATTTAATTATGGTTTCGTGGTAGGCACAAAATTAAAAAGAGAATGTTGTTTCTGAAATAGCGGAGCATTGCAAAATTTAAATGAAGAAAATAAAAACTACCTAGAGGTGAAATTTAATTGTGAATAAATAAACCGCAGAAAATGGGTTCCTTTTCGTATAGCAGAACAATACGAACGTATGTAATCATAAATATTTTTGAGCAATATTCAACGTGAACAACAAAATTATATGGGCGGTGGGATGTTTTATTTTTATCCAAATAAACTCGTATATCCACATATGATAACAAAATGTCATGAAATAGATAAGATGACCGTCATTCCAATGAAAACATTTTTCGTCGTCCACTAGCTAATCCGCGTCATTATTGATTATTTATTTTACAATTATTATACAGTAGTTGTCAATAATTATTGTAGCTACCGGTATCTGCTGCGGCTGGCCCTCTTAAGCTGTTACTATTTTTTTTTTACTATAAAATATGTTTAATTGCATTGTGGCCTTAGAATATTTTTTTTGCAAATTCTGGTTAAGGATTTATTGGTTAACCCCATCTACTATCCTTGGGTTAACCCCTTTCATTCATAACTGATTACCATGCATGAACTGTATGAACATTCGTCATCAAGAAGAATTGAAGGATGAATGGTAAAATTATTAGCGTTATCACGCACAGAAATACGTTTCCTGAGAATCTTGCAAACAAAAAAATAAAATACGAACGATCTTTTACATAGAAATAAAATGCCAAAAAATAATTTTGTAATTTTTTGCCTTGATCCCAAAAATAAATTATTAAAATTAGTCCAGATAAACCGCTACAGAATATGTAATATTTGGTACCTTGAACCCGAACAAGTATGTGGCGCCATCCCGCCTCCCACGGCGGCGCCTTTCTTTGCGGTTCAAAAGCGGCTTTTGCACCGATCAAACATCTGGACATCGAAGACCTTAGATATGTGGCGCGTTTTGCCATTGAGCTATTTCGCCAAAACAATTCGCAAGCTTACTATCCGTGAAGTCAAAGCGTCATCTAGCTGATATGTGAATAGAAACGCCCCCAATCTGGAAGGACTTTGAAATCCAAAAGCCACCCGCAAGCCGATCTAAAATTAAACAACAAAATGGCGGACGACGGGAAAGCTGCGATAGCAGCTATCCGACCTGTACGTAAATATGAAATTTCGCATTTTATATTCGATTCGGGTACTAGAAAAATTACGCGATGAGTTGCGTTGGGCTTTTTCCGATTTAATTCAGCATTTTTGTTCTGACGGAATGCCTGCGGGGAGGGGAAATGCCTCGGTCAAACACGGCAAGCGCTCTGCCCGCTGCAGGTACATGTAGGCCTCGGGTTGTCATGTACCGTTACCAGTCAATAGTAATCGACGTGAGGGTGCGTTGGGTTTCAGTTGGTACATCGGATGACGTTTTGTATAAAGTATAGTGCGGATATAAAATGTAGCAAAACGCCCTCAATCTCTAATGCAATCGACTCGCGTACTGTACAATTAATTACAAATTTGGTTTCCATGCAGATTATGTTGTTGTTGATTTTGTTCACGCAAAATGTGTTCATTTTCTGAGATTTTATGGAACCATAATCCCCAAAAAATAAGTGTTTGAAGAATGTTCATTAAATATGCATTGCTTAATTCGGTGTCCACCAATGCAACATGCTTGTGACGTGGGTTTTAGGTGCCCTACTATGCGTGCGAAATGTCAGTGTTTGAATTTAAAGGGCCCACAGCGCATATGTTCCCCCAACTCCCCCACTTCACCCCCTCTTCAAGGGGGGTTAAGTAAGCGCCGCGAAATGTTATATCATTTGACAACGCAACCAACTCCTCTTCATTGCTAGCTTTTATTAACTTTGATCAATTTAGTAATAAGCCTACATTGTTGACATAATTGTTTGTGGACCATATTTTGCACTTTGCTGACATTTGTAACGGGCTGGCACAAGTCCCGTGTATATTCGCAAAGTGGCTGCAAGGCCTTGCGTGGAAACGAAATAGGTTATTTCATAAACTGGTCACTTGACCCCCGCCATAGGCCCCCACCTGGGGCTGCTCGCGGGTACAAATTGTAACTTCATGGTTGTGTTGTCAGCTGTGATCTGTGGATACACCCAATTGAGCCCCTCCCCCCTTCTCTTAACGATATGAGATATTTAAAATTATTTAGATGTAGATGAGGTGGCATTCTAGCAATATGTTTTAGCGTGAGGTTATTGGTGGGGATGTTTAAATGCGGCCAGATATTTTAATTGTCGTCCAAGGGTGTTGGGGAAAGGGATAAAACAGGTCAGGGAGGGTTAAACCTCAAAAATCATCGCCTACCTGTCTATTTCATTGTTTCGATTATGCCAGTAGATTCTCCAGGGATTCTGGCTTTGTCAAATATTGCTCACCGGAAGGGTGACTGACAGACTGCGCACATATTTTCGATATTTTCCGGCCTCATGGCCTAGACAAATTCATGTTGTAATTGCATGGATTACCTTTAAGGTTTCATTTGTTTGAACAAAAAATGGGTTTTTGGCATGAAATAGTGTTATTGACTCATTGAATCTGGTTTTGGACGCACGGGTAGTCCGTGATGCACAAAACGACTCGTCGTAGCCCTGTCGGTGTTGCGACAAACTTTGGTGCGGTGATCCCAGGTTCGATTCTCGGCGCGGGCTCTGATTTAGTCGATCCTCGTGTACTGGTGAAAATGCGCCTCCCAAACATTGATTTAGCAACACGATGGTACAGAATTGTTCGGCCCCCGTGGCTCAGTGAATATGGTCAAAGTATACTAAGCGGGTGGCCCCGGGTTCGATTCCCGGCGCAGGCTTTCGTTCATTCGATCCTGTGGTACTGGAATGTGCCTCTCACACATTTTCCACAGCGACACGAGGGGTACAATAACCTCCTGTAGTGCTATTCACTACAGTGATCCGGAATAAAAAAAAAAAAAAAAAGTTATAGGCGCGACAACGCCAATGAACCGAACCTTGATACAATACGTTGCGATACTTGCCTTTCAAACAATCGATACAGTGAGTTAAAAACAAATAAATAAATAAACCGTTGCGTACTTTAATAAACTTTAGCGAGCAGAAGAATAACAGTGCATCAACCTCAATATTCGAACCCGCAAGCAGGCGAGGAAATCGCATGTGTGCCGGGAAAAGAACCTGGGACTGCCGAACGAACCGCAGTCGGTCCCCAAACTGACTGGGCTAGACCGGAACTCATGATTCGGGTTGATTGATTGACGGTGATTCGGGCTAAACAAATTTCGCATACGCACCAGTACTTTCGTAGTGGTCATTTCAAAAGTTACTTGCCTGTCGGTTGTTTATCCCGCACGGCACACTTGAGAGACAAAGCTCCGCCCGTGTGCAGGCTTCCCCTCATAGCACACAGACGTTGCGTTCGGAGTGAAGAAACCATGTAATAGTGTACCGTAAAAGTGAAGTATGCATTCCGTCTTGATACAAGGCAAAACGAAATACGAAATCTTCCCTTTTACGTGCGTTTGCTAAACATGATTGGAAATGCGTAAGACAGGATTTGAAGGCAATTATGGAACGTAATCTTATGATTTACGTGAAATACGGAGTCTAGGCGCGCCTGTCGCTAATTTGCGTTCTGCGAATGAAGTGCATTTTTTGACGTAGCGCGTCTTTTCCGGTAGTCGGAGTGTGACTTCAAAGTTAAAGTTTTCCTTGGTAAGGCCCTTGCTCGAATACTGTAGATATATTTGGGATCCTCATCAGGTGGGACTCATAAGGGAAATTGAAATGGTTCAAAGAAGGGCTGCTAGATTCGTTAGCAGTAGATTTGGTTGAACAGACAGTGTGACAGACATGCTATCAAAATTAGGGTGGGAACCTTTACAAGACCGTAGAAAATATATTAATATGTTCGTTTTAATCTAGGCAACTCGAAAGTTTTATTATTATCAAAACTACCTACTGCAAATTAAGCGACAGTCAATTATTGTTTAAAAAAATAAGAGTTCACCACTCTGTCTGCACACGTTACCAGAATCGGGCAATCAAAATGTGATGATTTTGTCGGCTCATAATGCGAAGCTCGCGTAAGCGTAATCTAAATTTATCTTGTAAAAATTTACTTTACGGAGTCAACGAAATTATTCGGCACCTT
The DNA here is from genome assembly GCA_033995665.1 of Melogona broelemanni. Classification (NCBI taxonomy): domain Eukaryota; kingdom Metazoa; phylum Arthropoda; class Diplopoda; order Chordeumatida; family Chordeumatidae; genus Melogona; species Melogona broelemanni. Next base: position 16,687 of record JAUJYS010000394.1, read on the forward strand.
TTCCTTTATCGTTTTGTACTACATTACGGAGATTTTTAAAAAATGCAAATGTGTTCTAGTTCGTTTCCGCTGAAATATTTTGTAGGGGAGATTTATCCATGACCATTCAGGATGGTATACGGCAATAGACGTCCAAAGCGCGATTATTTGTTGAGATAAAATAAATTGTATTCGATAATATTGTATAATATTCGTGCGAAAAAGCGAATGTCCATCTCTTTTCAAATAAACTTTTTATAAAAATGAAAGTATCCTTGACCATAAGGATGGGAAACGGCAACACTCAACGACTCACGTAACTCTTCCCTCCCCTTCCCTGCCCCTCACATAATCTCTATAGAGATTCGAGGGAGCAGTAATCCTGTAGTGCACTAGGCGCTACGGTGATTTAAAAAAAAATGTATATATATAAGGATATGGAAGAATACACTGTGTATGTTCTTCACTGTCGTGAAATTAGTAACGTTATTATGTTTTAGCGTATTTGCATGTGTACCAATGAACAAGTAAAAAAAAAACAATAACTATGCTCTTACGATGTATTTTTGGTACTTATAAATCCGGCTGGCACGTCCAACATCATTACGCTGTTCCAATATTTGGAATCCCGTAGATGAGGGGGCAGGTTAAAAGGGAGGTGGAGGGGTGGGGGTGAAATTATACAAAAGTGAGGAGCAACGAACCCCCATCTACAGCACAGTGTACATGTATAAGCTCAATATTTCCATGTTCCTTGCAATTGAAATTAAATTCAAAACGGACTCCAGTAGGCACGCCCAATGAACAATAATAGTGATAAAACTAATTTGATAGAATTGAATGAAATTGTAAATGCTTGGATAACGCTGCTGTTAATTCCTCTGTCTGTCCAATGAACTCATGGTGGCTCGCTGCATCGACAAATCAATAAAACGATCAAATACTCATAAATATACCAGATATATATTGAAAATTAATTGGAATTGCGCTTAACAATATCGAATAAAAACACTAAATCTGAACGGTGTTAAAAAAATTCCAAAAACGCCAATGTTTTCAGCGAATGTTTTATTTCACTAAAAGAGTCACACGTAAATGGCAACGGGACATTCTGATCCGAAAATCTTAATTACCAAATGTTAAACAAACTGTACACTAAGAATTCGAAGGACGTAATTTAATTTTTTAGTAAATTATAAAATCAGCAGATTCTTCTGCTTGTTCTGCTTCAAAAGTCCTGCTGCCATAGGCGTAGAAAGTCTGGCACTCTCGTTCAATTTGACTTCAACGCTTTTTGAATAAACGACAAAATAAAATGAAAACCTAACGCCACTAAACTGACAATTCTCACTGTACAAGTACGTACAACTGAAACAACGAATTTATATGTGGACGAGCAAAACTAAAAGTAGCCAAGTTTGACGGCAGCATGGAATGAGAGAACTGGTGGAGGGAGAGGAGGGAGGCGGGAGTCAAACGCCTAAAATTATTAAATATTCCTCGCAACCTAGTGTAATTAGCATATTGTTTGTTTGCTATATAGTCGCAATTTCTTGCGCTCGTGTGCGGGGGGGGGGAAACTGCAGTACTATTGTAATTACAATTAACGTTCAGTAGCCAACTCCTATGTGGCGGCGGCGCGATGCGAACTATGGAAGCTACGCACGAACAACTGTAAACGGATTATAGCGTATGACGGGTACGTGGGAGGAGAAACGTTTAGTCTGTAGTCACGGACCCTCCGATAATTACAGAGTTCTTAGTTGACCCCTTTCCCATTTTGCCTTATACGCCGGCTAAGTAGGTTTGCTCTCACGATGAAGCCAGAAAAGGCTTTCTTTAAGCTAAGCGCTGTCTAAATAGGCATAGGATGGCGGTGCCTTAATCTTCATATTTTAGCTCGGGGGGTTGCATGAGTTATTAAATTATACCTGTATCAACATATTTCGCATTGCGTGTAAATCATTTTTCTGTAGTGCACATAATTTTATTTGTTAGAGCAGAAGGCGAAACGCGTTTACGGTTACAATTTAAAATTACAATGAGTTTACGATTCATTATCTAAACTAGGTACGCCTTGCTCGTTTAAGCGTGATTATGTAGCGTTTAAAATTACAATATTGTAGGGTCTCACAAGAATACAAATATGCCTTATTTTAACCGACTCAATATTTAAGGTTTTCAGGGACAGATCCATTGTCTTCACACTTTGGGAAAATAGGAATTGAAGTACGCGTCAGACTTATAATGCAGTTCATCAAACACAACGGTTAAATGAACTAATTGGAACTCATTGGAAAACTCATTGGATTTTTTAATTTGTATTGTTCGAACAAATAATTTCCCCAACTGTGATATCATACTCTTCCGTCAGCATGCGATCCAACAATCTAATATTGCAAGTTTGATTTTGTCACTTAAAAAACAAAATTATATATGCGTGTATTTATTTCTAGCAATCTGGAAAACTATATACTTTATGTTTTCACTCATGCATTATACTTGAACAGCTCAGGTTTTGTACAATGCATCTACAGTATGTTTTAAGCTTTATATTTTTCATGTTTTGATTTCTTCTTGCGAGATAAAACAGCCATTCATGGTTACTTTGTTATTCGGCAACGTTTTAGATAATTTGGGAACCCATAGCACTAATGACAATTAGGTGCAAGGCAATCATCGTTCATGTCAATGAATCCATTACCCACCACCGTTCTAAGAAAAAGCTCTACTGAGAAAGAGGTATCTTTTCTCGCACTCATTGAGTTCTGATAAAAAAATATGTCGGGCTAATAAAATGTCTCGACGAAATAGGAACAGGCGATGATATAAAGAAAAGAATAGAAAAAAATATAATATAATACAATAATGCACAGGTGTCCGACTAAAGCAGAAATCAATTTGAAATGATTTTTTTGTTTCTTTTCTTCGAATTGTTACAAAATACTCAGTAAATACAATTGTGCAGCTCATGACCTCGACTTACTTCACTCCCCTTAACTGATATTCAGATTTCTTTACATGACTCATAAAAACATCAATGAATCGTAGCATTTGAAAAAAGCTAATACTCAAGTAGTATTTATCAGTTGAAAAAGTCAGCATGAAAATAAATGTCTACAGATAAAATATATTGCTGTAGGTAAATGAATGAAATCAGCAACTTGTAGCAACTAATTCAGATAAGCTTACGTCATCCCACCCACAAATGATGTTTCAGATATCCTGGTCTCCCAAATTCCCAAAGGTGCAGAGATTCAAGTTCATCGCAGCACCCTTCACCAAAAAAAAAAAAAAACCACGCACGTTCGGCTCGTTCGCGGTAACCACGGCGATAGAGCGCCCCACGTGACATCTGACAATGAACGTGAAACGTATTGCCAAACCCATTCATTCCACGAAGTTCAAAGCCAGAGTCGATAAATAATGAACGCGAAATTTAGAAGAGACGCGCCAGCGCGGGGCACGTACATGTACGTCGTCGCGCTCGTTCGTTTGCCAATTGAAAAGTATATCGGCGTACGGGACGACGACGTGCGAGATACCGAGAATGCATTAATAGACCTCGTAAAGAGAGAAAGAAAAGTGGCCGGCAGCAGAACCCAACTCGCCGCCAAATACGAGTAGAACGCGTTCCGACGAGAGAGACGCAAAGTGGGTGTCATTAACCCCTGCTTTGGCGCATCACGAACTCGGAACACTCGATAATGGATTTTAGTGCAGCTCTTATGCAGATTGTTCACAAAGAACGAGAGCGAAACTGACATTGCCGATATCCTCTCGAGACCTGTTTATACCGCATCCGTTCGAGATCATGGGAGCATTAGACCTGATGTGAGAGGATTTTTTTTGAGACTTCCGAAAGTTTTATTTCAAAATTTTGTGGATCATGAACGAGATAGGAGGACTTGATGATGGTCTCGGTGGCATAGCGATGAGCGTTCTCGCCTTCCGTGCTTGTTATCACGGTTGATGTCCACTTTACGGAAATGAGGTCAAATTTTATCAAAAAAGATCAAACTTCAAATTACCAGGCTTGTTCCAAGAGGGGTAGGGTTTAAGAGGCGAGCATTGGTAAGCCTTCTGTACAAAAAAATGACGAAATACCAAACACTTCTGCTGATAAAATACCTAAATAATCTAAAAAAAAAAATATATATTTTAGTGTTGTTTTTATCTGGTGCAATTTTATACGAAATATGTAATAATATTTTTTGAAATTCCATGTCGAAGCATGTGACGGAAGTCCGACCAATAGCCGTCTACCGTCTACATGACTACATGCTGGAAGATATAGTATAATTTGTGATATAAAAGTTTCCAAATTTATTAACCATTTCTCAAATTGGCTTACATTATGCGCGTAGTCACTGAAAGGAAAAACCAAGCCTCCGATACGCGCTTTCTTGCAAGACGCAAGCAACTATGTGAAAAGCTCCCCCCGTTACTAAAGGTTTGGCAACCCGCAATACAGCAGTTTAACTGACGAGTCGTCGTCAAGAAGCAATACCGGGCATCTACGGCAACTTTCAAATGCGACGGTAAAGGACAAGAGAACTAATTTCCAGAGAAATACGTGCGACGCGTGAATGCTTATTGAAAAAGAACGAATTTCAAACATGCGTACTGTACACGTGCAGGTACAAGAAGAACAGTTCTTCTTCAACCAGCACTTTTCATCTGTGTGTAGTATCTACTGTATGCTTTGTTTTTATATATTTTCTTGTGAAAAAATTGTATAGCATGAAAAGAAGGCAATTCTATTGTAGGCTAAAAATGTAATTTAAAAAAAAAACAGAAACATAATTGAATATGGCGAATAGCGAATAGATCGCAACTGCAGCGCCCTCAAGAACGATTTTCACGAATGTGTGCACTGACGTCATCGTTTCTGCAGACGAAGAAATAACCAACCCATTTTTATAACACTCACGCATAGCTATACTTGCACTTATAATCAACTGCCCAGCTGAAGTGGCGACGCGTGCTCTCATCTCCATTGGTAATGCGCAGGTATAATAATAGTAATAATATGACCCCTCTCATCATCGGCCAGCGAGGCTAAAAGAGATGAGTCTGAACTCTGCGGTCAGATAGGCTAAGACGACCATCATAACGCACCACCACATTCTCTCCCTGCAGCTATAGCTGGTGGTGCCCCAGATCAAAATGGGGGATCGCGAGGCAAGAAAACTGTAATTGCGCGTGGGATGCTATTAAGGAACCATAAGGAAAGATCGTGTAAATTACTAATAAACACTTTGTAACCGAGCGCATATTTAGATAGGCGTGCTGGGCTGGTTGGAACGACTTAGGGATAACGGCATCGGCCATACAATGCCATTTTCCTTCGCATAGAAAAATAGTTAATTTAGCGTGGGTAAATTAGGGCAAACCGATACATTGAGAACCGGGGAGGGGAGGGGGTATAACACAATCGTAAGAATCGACAAAATAAGAACTTTGCAAGGAATATATTCTGATGGAACCATATATCAGCAACTGATGATAACTTGACGCAAAGGGGAAATAGTAATAGTCATTTAATTCCTGAACATAAATATTAACTATACTACACCCTTGACCAACAACCACGTCGATGGCGACATAATCATTATAGATTCAAAACAACAAAATAATATAACAATGTCCTAGTCGAAGCTCTGTTGGTTGTGAGATTGGCTGTTGGTCCGAAGGTCCCGGGTTCGATTTCCGGTTTGGATATCTTGGTTGGAATACCATGGAAAACGCGACTTTCGAATAGCGCTGATACAGAGTATAGCGGGCATAATAGTCTCAATAGAGAAGCATTTGCATCAGTCGAAAGATAGAGGAAACAATGTATATATATATTTATGTACAAAATAATCTGAATCTGAATGGGGCTCGAACTCTCCTCGCTCGACACTTGGATCTAGCGTATGACGCCACACGGCCACACACACACACACACCAACAATGTTCCGTGCCAACAAAACCCGAGCCAACGAGGTCGCGTTGCTGATAAGAGGATTGCACGGAACGAGCCAACATTGAATATAAAGTGGAATAGGCCGACGCGCGCCCACACAAACAGAAACACACGCGCATATATATATCCACGGTACATGGCGTGGAACTGCATGCGGCGCATTAAATATTAAGCGTTAGACTAATAACTGCAGCTGAGGCTCGTAAACAGGAGTTTATCGTTTGTTAACGTGCGTTCGCCAACATTGGTTTTTGCGAAGATGCGGATATGTATGTGTTCACCTAAGGCTACGGTATTATGGTTGTTGAACCTTTGGCATACAGAACAGTGCTCGAGCAGTAGGCAGGCGTCGAGTTCTGGGTTTTTCTTTATCCTGCTGAATTGCTTTGGCATATCCGCCTTCCAAGTTGGACCTAACTCAAAATCGAATGAATCACAATGTTTTGGACCACCAGTCCAGTGATGTCGTTCTTTTCGACCAAAAAAACATTTTAGGTGATTGTGAGATTCTTGAAGATGTGTTGGTGCTTTTTTCAACTATGTTACGTTTTCAAAATCAATGAATATTTTCAGAGCATTTTACTAATTTTATCAATTAGTAAAATGTAATTATTAATTAGTAAAGTTTTATTCATTACTTACTATTCATATTAATAATTAATATTCTATTCAATATATTTGAAGGTCATTAGATGAAACATGTCAATGTATTGATATGTCGCAATTTGTATTGAAATTGAAAAATATAGAAGTTCAAGTCGAAATATTTGCATCTCGTTGATTCGGTTTTTCGTAGCATATGAGGTTGTCAATGTTTTACAATTTATCATTTATTCTTAATTAAATGGGTGTTAATGGGTGTCACAATATGAGGATAAAATTATTTCCAAGCAGGACCTGAAAGTGTTGATAAAAGTGGAGCGGGTTACATACACATTGCCGATTTTTTATTTGGCTGATTGCGAAGATACAGTACTACGATAAACCGAAATAACCAGAATGCCAGGAAACTATCCTCCATGTTGTTTTGCCAAACGTATTAGTTGTTGCAAATGACGCGGTATGCGGGTACAATATATTGGGTTACCTATTTTGGCCAGCGCTCAATTTTTTTTGCTTTTTTCGGCTGTTTCCCCATTGCATGTGTCGTTCCGCGCGAGCCTCGGTCTCCTTTCACGAAGAGTCGGTTTTTAGCAAACATAATTATAACACAAACTCTATTTCCGTTACCAGAGATTATGCAGAGTCTGAGTCGTCGTGGAGCAACCCTCCCCCCCACACACGCAAGT
>JAUJYS010000395.1:0-23925 GCA_033995665.1 Melogona broelemanni
GACTGCTTCTGCCGGGAATCGAACCCGGGATCACCCGCTTAGTAGTCTATGATTATAGCCACTGTACCACGGGGGCCTCACATTTGATTCACGCATTGTCGACGTTTGCTTGGCTTTAATTAAATGCCCCGCATTAATATACGGAATAGAATGAAGGCGCTCCTCATTCCTGTTCCAAGGAACGTTGATGTTCCTTCGATTTAAAAATAAACAAACACAAATTGAGTTCGGTGTGGCAGTCCCTTTAGATATTTACTTTTTTTTTAATTTTCGAACTAATTGGATTACAAATAGTTGTCTTCGTATTCCCCGACAAATTTCTTGTGATTTCCAAAAGTTTTAATCTCTTATCCTCTCTTTAATGAGAATCGAGGTTCCTTTTTAATAGGAACAAACCCAAAACTATTAGTAATGTAGTAAAAGTAGTAAATTTATTATCCTGTACAATACTAGATATGTATTCTATTTTTCTATTAATGCTTCAGACGAACTGGCTCATGAAGTCGAGGTGTGGAGCAAACTGCGTTGTTCAAGTATTGTAACAATTTGAAAAATAAAATAAAATAAAAATAAATAAACGAAATATTTCTTTTTTTTTCAAAAAGACATTCGTTTTTAACAAGTGTACCCTGCTGGTATGTCACGGAATTGAGATGTCTATCGTTCCGAAACTTGAATGATGGGTTGATGCGAACCGACAAAACGGATTCCAAGGAATGTTTCCGAGACAGAAATATGCAGAGTCCAGAGAATTTCTACAGAACTACTAATGGTGATGACTGCCATTTACTGAAATATTTGCTTCGAAATTATTAGCCGCAGGTGTGGTAGCTGCACCGGCAGCAGCAGCACCAGCTACCCCAAACACACAAGAGATACAAAAAAAAAAAAAAAATGCGCCAACGCATTTAGAAGGCAAAAAGTTGGCCTGGGTCATGTGCAGTCTGCAGGTATAGCTTCGAATAGGTAATGCTTTCGCAAAAAGGAGGGGCGGGGGGGGGGGTCTTCGCCCAAATCAAAACGGGGGAAAATCGACCCGCCAAAGCACATACAAACGAGGTTGCAACTCGTTCGTAACCGCTCGTAATGCTACCGCTCGTGTTTGGCGTGCTTAAGAATATTTTCAACCCCCTCACATTTTGGTAAAGTACTTGCTCCGCCACTACCCTTACCACCTATTTCCACCCGTTCGGTTGAAAATCTAATTTTGCTGTTTTCTTTTGTCGATTTCGCGAGACCAATTGGTGGTGGCTATGCGCCTTGCAACAACGAAAAAAAAAATAAAGGTGATGAACGAACGTAATGAGGATGTTTGAGAAAGGAAACTTTTATTCTCGCTCTCCATGTTCGATATTTTTTTTTGTTTTTTTTTGTATCTCGTCCATCCCTTCATCCCGGTATCCATACAGAAGTATTCAGACTCCCGTCCGCGCGCCCGCCATCCTTTTGCGCGCGAATTTTTTCTTTCTATTTAACAAATGTGTGGCAAAACGCTTGCAATAACAACAACACCAACAAGCCGAAATAGTTTTTTTTCTTCTCCTTCTTCTTCTTCCATTTTCCAGTCGGACGTTTATTGAGTTTGCTCGCGCAGATGTTTGAGCAAAAAGGAAATATGTTAAAATAGACCATTAAATAAACTGTTCGGCGTGCGTTTGGCCAGTGGGCACAGTTGCTACCCCCCCCCCCCCATCCCTTAACTATTCTCGTCGCTCCTGTACGAGTATATCCTCCTAAGACCCATTAAATGCGCTTTCGAGGTATGCTTGGTGAAGCGAATTCCTCGCTTTTAATAGATGCAAATTCAATTCGGTATATACATGTACACTGATGCTTTTAACAGTGTCAGCGCCACAGTCGTAAAGCACACTGTCATGAACATCACTCAGTAAACACTAGTCAAGCTTGTACCTTCATTCGGGTAAACATGTTCATTGGGCAAACGCTTGAGGATTCAAATCCCAAGACTTTGAGATAAGAACGATTAGCACGACGTTAGCACTTTAATCGAAATTCTTGAAAATGAGTCTCGAGAATGAGTATAATTCAATCTAAATTTTAATCGGTGTTTTTCGCGGATGTGTGTAATCAGGAAACTCGTAACACCCGTATCAATAAATAATGGGAGTTTGATTTATTCAAAAAAATTGTTTTATTTACAGAGCTAATATAATTTTAAAATATAAAATAAATATAAAATCAATCCTGCCAAATTTCAAAACCTCACGACCTTTTTTCCATAAAACGTATTTTTTTTTTGTCTCTAATGACTGGACTAGGAATGACGAAGGGAATTTCTCACCCGAAAAAATTCCGGAGGTTTCGGTCGGGAATTGAACCCGCGTGTCTCGGTCATAAAAGATGAGAATGTTCGGTATACACAGTGTAGGTACGATCAGGGAAGCATTTTACTGGATAGCAACGCCACTGCTAGCTCCCGGTAAAGACTCGCCTCCAAAGAGCTCTCGCCACAGGACTACACACAAAGAGCTTATGTACACCTGTAGCACCATATATATGCTCCATACAGTATAAGCACGCGTACAACACCTACCGGACACGTGCACGTACACGCGAATGCTAAACGAATTGCCACCTTTTTGGCCGGCGCTGATTGCAACCATTTATAATCCTGCCATTAACAATGGTAGGTGGAAGTGGAAGCAAAAAAAAAAGAAAAAGAAAAAGAGCAACTCGCCAATTTCACCATATAAAAACTATTCTATTTTTCTGCCACAAAATCGTAAGAAAAACATTCCGAATAATAACAACGCGAATAAAAAGATGGAAGAAGAAGGTGAAGGAAAAATGAAGGTGTGTGTGTGTGTGCGCGTGTGCAAAAAAAAAATACACACTTGTTTCCCATTTGTAAACATATATGAGCGTGTGCGGCTCACATTGGTATTGCAGCAGCATTTCCACAAGCGCAGAAGTGCGCCTTCAATTCACATCAACGCGCTGTTTTGAAATGTAAAGCGTTCCGAGCAGTTTATTTTTTATTTTTTACTTCTTTCTGCACCTGCCCAAAAAAGCCGTTGCCTAGGCTTATCGAGAGTTAATTTTAAAATTGGATTAGGGATTGTGGAATATACTTTGGTAAATTTACGAGGGCTGCGTGGACTTCCCACCTACATTATAAGAGTACAAAGCCGGAAAGCCTCTGAACAAGTTTCCCAAGCTGCTCGCTACATGACGATGGATATATTCGAAAATTAATATTTCTGCTTCGTTTAAATCGCGTAATGAGGCGTTTAGAATGCAAATGCAATGCAAGGCAAATCTTTACGGAATTTTACGCACCGTAGACCAGACCGCTCATTTTGTATGAATCAAGTTTTTCAAAAAAAGCACAAATTTATTCGGATCTAATTTAAGGTTTTTAAACTGTAAATAGACTAAACGTAGACTGGTAACTGTAAACATATTACATGGTAATAAGTGTAAGACTTCGTCATTTTCGATTAATGTTGTCAATATGTTTTTAAAAAATTGGAATTGCGCCGAATTGTTAAAACTGAATTTTTTGCATGAGATTCTAATTGATTTAAATGAATTTTCAAAAGCCCAGAACGAATTTGATATGATTTTTTATCTTGGAAGGAAAGATTCATCGAGAAATATTCTCATTGATTTTTAATGAATTTTGAAATTTTTTTAACGAATTAAGTGGGAGTAAAGCATTTAAAAATTAAGATGAACATACATGAAAAATGTATACATGTGTTCATGTACCGGTATGTATAAAAACACATCTTAAAAAACTTGTTCGAATTAAGATGTTTCTTTCTGCAGCGTAGGTGCTGCGCTTTCGATTTGTCGGTCGCTTGTCTTAAGAGCTCGTGATCAAAGCGGCATTCACTGTCATTTACATGTTTAAGCTTTCAAATTTAAATATAGCTTGAGTTCTCTTATTCGACAAGTTCAGCGGTCAAAAGCTAGCCCGATGTGCTTTCCTATGCTCATACACATGTGGAGCATAAATCAAGCGACACAAAAGCGACTTGAACAAAAAAAAACTTTCCTGAATTCGCAACAACAAAAACAACGTTCGGTTACCTAGAAAAAGACGGGTAGTTCTTTTCTCACCACGCCATTTGTTTCAGCACATTTCCAACGAAACATAGAAGCAAAAAATAAAAATCCCCCTCATTTTAAATGGGCATTGGGATAGAGGGTGCCGTCGACATTAATGAAAGGGGAAGAATTCCGTGGCACGATAGAAAAAAAAAAGTAGATTTTGAAAATGCACTTTTGCATTCGTTTACGAAATTTCTTCATCTTCCCATCGTTTATTTTCTTGACAAATTTCCCTCGTTAACCGTCGTTGGCCGCGACAAGCAGAGCAGTCAGCGGCCGAAAGCCGGCGCCAAAACGCGGCCACCGTAAGAACAGGCCACGGGTCGTGTGATCTCGACCGCGGTCAACACTCGTTGGTGCACCCGAAAGTCAAGACAAGGGGTTAAATCATGTCAATAGAGTTGGTACTGATGTAGCCCTGCGAAAGAGAGAGAGAAAAGGTGGATTTTTTTTTGCCTTTGTGGTGAAGCGAAATGCAACCGCAAATTTTTATTTTGCAGCAACAGTCATGCGCATCTCTGTCCACGTCGCTCGACAAACACGCTCGACGATACGATCCCCACCTGATCCCGCTCGCAGCGACTCTCCCAGTCTGCTCATGCGCGTGCTTATTGCAATTATGCAATAGGGATCGAGTGGGTGTGACTAAGTTTGTCTTGTCGTTATACCGACAACGACCAACCTGCTAATTCCATCCATGCGAGTTACGAATTTTATGATTTTTACCTTTTTTTCTGTCTTGGTGATGTGGTAGGAGGAAGAGTGGTGGGGTGAGGGGGGTTGGGGGTGACGGTCCTTGTTCATATATAATTTGGGTGAGGTTTTGCTGGGTTACCGCATGTACTGATGCGAAATACGGAGAAAGTAATCGTCGTGTACGGGTGTATGACCACAGCGGAATTTTTCGGATGCCAGATTTGGACTAATTCCCGTACAATTTCTTCGAAACGTCAGTTTTGGTTTTTGGGGTTTCAACCGGTCGGACACATTGAGTGTCAACTCGGAGCGGTTTTTCGGCTACGCAGAAACGTCTCAATTGCGATCGAGTGTCATGTGGTCACCGCTGCGAACCAGGTCTGCGGGCACGCGAGTGACAAATGAGACAAAATATTATCCGCCTTATCCTTCCAATCCATTGCTTTCCCACCGGACTTGTAATTGTAATATAGCATAATCGGACAAAGTTCAGAGAAATTATTATTTTTTGTTTGGTCGAATACGTGCGCAATTTTTGGAGCTCGCTGATAACATAAGTTTAATGTTTTGGGAACATGGAACGGGACAATGCCAAAAAGAAAGACGATCAGAATCTGGCAAACTCTCGCATTATAAAATAAGTCATATTATTTTTAGATGAGCAGACGATTGTGCTGAAGGTTCAGAGTCAATGCAATATATTAGTCTGAGCATACTTACCATTGATGAAATTTGATCGCCCTCTTACATGGCCCCCGATACCTGGTTTCAATGAGTAGCATTTCTTCTCGTCAGCTGTGTTTTCCCAGGTTTGGGTTAAAATGTCACTTGGCTCAACACTGGCAAAACTCGGCTGCCGAATTGTGTTGGTGCTTTTCAAATCATGTAATTTAAGTAATAATAATGGATAAGATCATGCAATTTAATTAAGAGTGAGTATGTTAAGTCTACTATAATATAATGTATCGGTATTTTGCAGCAATACGAGAGTTCACCAAATACTTATTTTGTTTTTCTTTTCGGCGCTGACCAAGACAATTTTCCCTTTCGATTACTCAATCTGTCATCAATCTGCGCTAACAAGGGTAGAAAGTTTTGAATATTTTTCGTTAACACTGAGGTCCGTGAAGATAAAGCAGGGCGTGTTTTTTGTGTGACACATCGTTGTGTCTTGAAATGCAATTTGGAAAGGTTGGTTTTGTCAGCGTCTGTAAACGTCGTTGTCGTCAGCAGAAAATTACAGCGCGGTGAATGCCTCGGGCCACAACAACCAAAAGCGACGCCAGTCCTTTAATACGCGTCCATCCAACATGGGTACCTGCTTGTTAACCCTCCTGACAACTCCAGACATGGCGGACATATTGATGTAGTCTTTGGAAAATGGGCGATACATAAAATCCAAGCACACAAAGAACAGAAATCTACGGGAACTGTTTCGTTGGTCAGAGCAGGCCGCATATACCGAAAAATCATTTTCTCCATTTGGTTGGTAGATTTCTGTTGATACTGTCAAGAAACGAGTTACCAAAAAAACAAACTCCACGAATTGCATCTTTCTCGTGAGTTGAGAGCAAAAATGTTGATAATTTTTTTTTCTTTTTCTTCTCACCCTCTTCGTCTTGGACGTATTCGTCGCATATTAGACTACAAAAACGCGATTTAAGTGGGCGCCACATCTTGGAGAGAGAGAGATCTTCCTCCCTCCCCCTCAACCACCCGCCAGTCGCTTTCGCGTCGTCACTTCAATTTTCATTTCTAAGCGCCTGCCTCTCGCTCTTTTCGGGCGAAAAAAACACAAATTTTGTGTATAGGCCTATTCGTATACACTTGCACGTTTCCCCTACACCATCGATTCACGGGGCCTTTATGCGACCCCGAAGCGTGTTGATTTTAAATGGTCTTTGACTTTGAAATCTTTGACTGAGTAGTCACGACTCTCGTAATGCTTTGTTGATTCAATTGAATTTTTCGGGGATAGAAGAAGACCGAATAGGAAAAAGAAAACAACGCAAAAAGAGACTTTTTCGATAACAATTCTACTCTTGTGCACAACAATACAGGTCCCCCCCCCTTGCTATAGACATGTATACTGCATGCAACGACAAATGAATTGGGTTTTTTTCCCTTGAGAAACTAGTGGACGTGAATGATCTAATGTACTGCGCGAATACCTCTTATTTATATGTTAAATTTTAAACTAGAGAACGACGAAATAGACACAGTTTTTTCTGGTTCATTATCGTACCAATTGCCGTGAAACATGTACCAAGATTTGATTCTGAGAGTCATTTGCAAAATTTTTGCACATTTTAAACCAATACACGGGATGACCATGACGTGATAAAATATTGTATCTCAATAAAACAGCACAATAAGTCAATAAATTGAAGTGGTGATAGGAGCTGTTGTAATAGAACAACTGATGATATTGGTATGCTCGACCAGGGAAGCTTGGAAACAGCAACTTCGTTGATAGTAAACAGTATTTTATTTACTATTTCAGAACTTTTATAATATGTATTGATGTTGTTTACATGTATGTAGATTCTGTGGGTCCCGAGGAAAATGCTCGATCGATCGTTACGCGAAAACGGCTGTTCGGACGGGATGAAAGACGCGTGGCCCTCAGAAGAAGTTACACTGTTTGTAACAATTAAATTCTTCATATTGTTATTGCAAACAACATACATAGATGTACACAACATCAATACATGTAATAAAAGTTCTTAAATAGTAAATAAAATACTGTTTATTATCAACGAAGTTGCTATTTTCAATCTTCCCTGGTGGAGGATACTAATATCCTCCACCAGGGAAGATAATATAATCAGCACAATGAGTATGATATTAAAATAATAACACTGTTATTTCGTTTGTTAGAAAATATATGTTCAAAATACATAAAGGAATATAAAGAACTTGAAAGCGCTTACTTAAAATGATTTGAACAAATGCAATATATCCAACACCATGAACAAAATTTTATTTAATACAATGTCTCGTTTAAATATTCAAAAAACAACTTTATTACTATGTAAACATAGTTGATACTTGCGTATATGCAATACTTTCTGATCGTCGACATGAAGACCAGGTCAAGGTTTCCGAATTATCCTACTGAAAATTATAAAACTGATGAGAACCTATACGGGCTTGTCTGAAAAGATGTGAGATTGGCGCAGAAATAAAATACAAGATGGCGACCAGGTCAAGAAAAAGGGAGATCAAAAGTTATATAGACACAGGGAAAGCGAGGAAGCCAAAAGGCGGTTGGTGAGGGGATGATAAAGGGAACGATACTACAAGAGAGTTCCGCCACGCTCCCGTGCATTTATAGTGCAGAATCAGAAAGCGTGCCCATCGCATTATTAAGTCCGTCTGTTCAATTTTAAAGACTTGCCCCGCTCCATGCCTAATTCGATGCGTCGCCTGTCGCGCTTTCGGAGAGATGGCGTTGATCGTTGGACACACCACTCATTCAATTCGCAACCACCCCACCCCCCTTCGTCGACCAACTCCTGCCATAGGCAAAACTTCTCCCTCCCACACTCCATCAGTCGTCCTACTGCCTTCGTCGATTCACAAAATGTAATTGAAAACCCGCCAGAACAACAGGAGTTTTGTTTGTCCACACATACAAAAAACGAAAAATCTGTGCGATTCTAAACATCAGAGGAAAAGTGTTTACCCACAGATCGGCAAAGATGCAGGGACTGTGTATTGATTTGCACCTGTCGTATTATGTGCCATCAGTCGCATTATTTAATCCGTCTCACTTTCTGGTTGATCCAACTACGTGTAAGGACACGTTTAAGTGTGACGAGTGTCTGTTGAATCATCGTCATCCAATACTATTACGCGGTATAAGCAAGCGTTGGGATGTTATTTGACATACTGTGGATGGCATTACATATGACAGGGTTCATTTACTTGTTGCATGTATTGTGCTGGCAAAGAGGCGTCTCTGGAGGCGTCTTTGACAAGAGGTTATCGTTTCAAATAGAGAAAGGCCTATCCAATCGGCACATATAAAATATCAAAAAAAAAATTAATACATTGTATTCGATCAAAATTATAATACTTCCACAATGTCGATATTGTAACCGGATGCGGTTAGAAGGTCCAGGGTTCGATTCCCGGCTCGGGCTCTCATTTATTCAATCTCGGATTTTAGAGAATATATGCTCCGCACACAATGCCTAAGCATCACAAGGGGGAACAGAATATCCCGCAGTTGATATTCACTACAGTGATGATGACAATCGTTGATTGTTTTTAAAAAATCTTAATTCGAAAAGATTCATGCCGAGTTCTCGTTCAATTCCTGCTGCATCAATTGGTATAGCTCAATAATGGTACTAGTCAATATTAACTGTTCCATCTTCGTAGAAAATTATTTTGGTTTGTTATTCAGAAACGAAGGAAGTGCGTATTTCAAATTGTATCCTGAAGATCCCGGTCAAACGCTTTCGAATGGTACTTTGCGCGGTGTGGTTCTAAAATCTCGTATGATTGCTGTCACCGCGTTTATGACTAACAGAATCGCCATTTCTAACACTATCAACGAAAGTTAAATAACTCGTACATTAAATTATGCTTGTTATGCACATTCAGGGTTCGATTTGCCGTGGGATCGGGGGGGTTGACCCCCAATTTCAGATTTCATATTCTGCTTATACGTCAAAAATTTAAGATGCTCTATTTTTGTTTATATTGAACTTGAAACTTCTAAAAATAAATCCCCCTGCGCGTGCTCTTTCTTTTGACGTGTTCCATCCACACCTCTTTTTTAATTAGATGAGTGCGCGCACTTCACTTTCCTCTATATTTTGCTTACATGTTTTTGCGCTGCGCGCGCGCTTTCTTTTTTTTTTCTATGTGTTATATCTTGCAACACTATATTTTCAGAATTTTTTTTATCTCATTCAACGTGAGATGGCTTTTATTCAAGTTTTGCAGTACAAACATTTTATTGAACAACTCACGCGATTTTTGTCTGCAGCCATCTGCAGTACATCTAGTACTGTGCGTTAAATTAGCGCTGTGCGCCCTCACTTCTTATATACTAAATATCCTATACTATAAATATTCTAATTTCATATATTCTAAATATTCTATACTAAATATCCTATGCTTAGCCGGTGCGTGCCTTTTCTACATATTGAGAGCTACTAATTTTTTTTTAAATGTCTTGCCACGCCCCCCTCCCGCCTCCACCACCACTGGTCCGCGACCCCCCACATTTTTTTTTTGGCAAATCGAACCTTGTGCACATTATGAACTTGGACAATTATTCTCGTAATACGAGTTTAATGAGTAGTTACGTGGGGCTTTAATGTTCTTGTATTAATATGTTACAGTTTGCATTCTTTAAAAAAAGTTAAATCCTGTTCTGCCACTGATAACGACGAGTCTATAAAATGGTGCACATAAAAGATAATGACAAAAATAATTATTGCCTAAACATCAAAACCCGTTGGCTATCAGTAGGCGTATATCCTTAAAGCAAAATAAGTTGCGCTGATGTCGTTCTGAGATGTGCAAGATGTTTGTTCAACGGGGGCAAATAGAAGGGATAAGCTGTTCGTTTTGCTTTGAGAATATGGTTGGCTTTCAGAAATGGCTGATGGACAGGGCAGGCGTTCAGGGAATTAAGCGGCAAATGACAATGCCGCCCCATCAAGTAAAGCGTAATTGACGGAATGCAGAGAGTGCAGACTGTGTATCCAAATGATTTTACGGCGCGGGTCTCGTTTACATAATTGCTAGCCGCGTGCCTCCCCGATTAGTTATCGGGCACTAAGGTAATAATAAATTTGGCGAAATTGATGTCAAGAGACGAGGGGGTCACGGACATTGTGAATTGGTGGATAACAAAAGAAGCTGCCCAGGGCACACAATATGTTAAGGTTTTGAACCACGTATAACTTGGTTAATTGTTTTTCATGAAATGTAGTTTTGACAAACTTATGAAAATTGTAACATTCACTTTTACCGCCGTTTAGCCGTGATCAATTTTAGAATGCACAATTAATTTATTTGTCGTAATTTTAAAGAATTTCATGGGCAATCCATAGATAAAATATTTTTGGTAACGCAAGCTTCCAAATAGTCGTAATTCCATTTCTAGTCTATTCCAGCTATTTCAATCAATATGAAAAAACTTAAATCATATATGAGTGCGCATATACTCGTATTAATCGTCGAAGTTAAGTTTTCCTGAGACTTTTGTTCAATTCTCGAAACGCTGAATTAATCCTTTCCTGAGGCTCTGGAATTTGCGCAAATTCTTCTATGGGTAATTCTTTTCAGTTTTCGCGCAATTAACAAATAACTTTCAATGATTAGAACAACTCTTTACACAACACATCAGTAAAAATATCTGCGGAAAACTAATTCACACTAAATAAAAAATAATATATAATATACCATTTGGAACCAGGAATCGGAAACTACTCGACGGATCATAGCAACAACAACAATAATATACCATGTATATAGAAAAAAGAAAAGGCAAGGACAACACTGAAAGTAGGTAGGCATCCCAGGGCGTACCGGACACATGAGATCCCTGACGAGAGGGAAACCTGCTAACTGGTAAAGCAATGATGATGATGTCCGGGAAACAGGTAGGCCTGCTTTATTATTTAAGATATGCTAGTATGGGGACTAAATGTGTCCTCGGGGTCAATTATCCGGGATCTAAATTTCGATAAGTGTCCGGGAAGAGGAAAAACAAATGACACGCAATAATTTACATCTGATACCGTGCTAACCTTTCCGACAGGTAATAAAGCTTGGGAGCCGAGTGGCGGCCAACGCCTATTAGCAATGGGTGTTTCTATAAGATAATTTGCTTTTGGTACTGTGATGGGGTACACGGAAGATAACACATCTTGCTAGCGCAATAAACATTTTAGAATGTCCAATTTTATAATATATCAACTTTGGTTTTTTAAATTTTAATTGGGAATAGCAAAATTCAAAATTTAATTTTTTTTAACATAGTACAGTTCATTTGTTATTAGACTGTTAGGTGCATCATTGATGAAATTACATTGTTTGATTAGGTGGTTCACGAATACAAATGCGCCCTCTCACGTCGATGTTGGACACTGTTATATTGTATAATGTAAACAATTTTAGGTATGGCTTCATGTGCCGAATATACGTACGCTAGTCATTATTTTTGAGACCACAAAATGTAGACTAATATTTAATATTCATGAAAGAAAGACTTTTCGTTAGGTTTACGTAACACTGGATCCCACGCACTTGCAGATAATTTACACAGTAAAACAATACGTAAATATATCGCTTTTATTGACTATTCACACATAAATTTTTAATTACGCGAATAAGGGGTTCAATTTTTTATAACCGAAATCGAAAAATAAAAAATCGATATTCATTGCCAAGCACCATATGGCTGCAACTAATTCGAAGGTCGTGGCAGGGCAGGCTACAACAATAACAAACCGAGTTGAAAAAAGTGTGAAACCTCCATTAACAAAATAATATCCCATCTGCCAGAGGTTCTATATGGACGCGGGAAAACAAAAAAGGCTTGCAAAAAATGCAAGCAAAACGGAAATTTGTACCAAGCAGATGGCTTACGCGTTACATATTGCGCCTTCGTGTATGGGCAAAGGTAAAAAATAGACTTAACTTTTTTGCGCGGTTCAAAAAGAAAAGTAATTCTGCGAATTTTTTTTCCTATCATATCTCAGTTTTTAAGAATTTTAGTGCCCTTGCTATTTCTATAGTTGCTGGCTTACATTGTGTTTGTGTTTGTGATCACAAAAATTTGACATAAATTACCAAATATTGATTTCTAATATCATTGCTGTAGAGCTTCACAAAATAGATTATAATTTTTTTTTTTAAATTGAAGGCATGGCGTGAAAAGCATGGCATGAGGGCATGGCATGAAATCATGGCATGTAAGCATGATTTGAAAGAATGGCATGAAAACATGGTAAGAAAGCATGGCGGCAATAGAAAAACCCAAGAATCCGGTCCCGAGTAATAATTGCGGTCGTGATTGTACCGACGCGGGAAAAGGTGGAGCACCCTCCCGCACTAACATTTCGCCGGTCCCCTCCGGGGCAACATTACGGGGGTGGCACAGGTGAAGAAGAGAGAGAGGCGTGTGGAAATCCTAGGGAAGGTCGTGCTAATGGCAACTGCATAATAACTTGTGGGCGCCAACAATGACACGCCATAGTCAGTGGCGTGAACCTTTTTTTTTAAAGAAAGATGAATGGGTTTTGGGTGTTGGGCTATATATTCTCGTTGATTAGAATCGGGGGGCGGCTCGTGACTAACTTTCTTGATGAGGTCTACTATGTTCAATGACGCAATAAATATTTACTCATGAAGTACTCTGTAAATGGGAATAAGAAAACAATTAACTTTTTTGGAGTGTATAGATTTGGATTGATGGTAATTACAAATAATGCAGTTTTCAGGAACGGGATTATAACAAAAACGGGTGAGTCATAACAGGAACGGGGGTTCCTTTTCTGTGTAAAGAATTCCTTTTGTCATAACCTTCAATTTTCCGCGAGTACAATGTTCCAAAGTGTGTCGACTGCGAAACCGCTGAGTCCGCCAAGCGATAAATGGACCCGTATGTCGAGAAAAAATAAAGTTTGCGTGGAAATCTTTATTTATATTTACATGTACATACACCGTTATGATGTCATGGTTTTGAAACACTATTTTTAATGTAAGGAATGGAAAAGGAACGGAAAAGTTCCAGGTTTCTTTTGGAAAGGAACTAGAAACGCCCAGGTTCTTTTTAATTTCTGGAGGAACTGAAACGGGGATTGATTTCTATTTTCGTCGAAGGAACGGAATCTGGA
Organism: Melogona broelemanni; assembly: GCA_033995665.1. Taxonomy (NCBI): domain Eukaryota; kingdom Metazoa; phylum Arthropoda; class Diplopoda; order Chordeumatida; family Chordeumatidae; genus Melogona; species Melogona broelemanni. Next base: position 13,641 of record JAUJYS010000395.1, read on the forward strand.
AACGGTTCCTTTTCAAAAGGAACGAAGCCAAAACTGATCATTTCAGACATAATTAACTAACTTCTAAGCACATCATGTGAATGGTAAACATGTTCAGGCAAAGCATTGTAAACAAAGACATCTGGCGAATTTCCGTTTATAAAATAATATTGTTACTATTTAGATGAGACGCCAATCGCGATTAATAGGTCATCATATTATTCGCTAATGTCACAGAAACCCGACATGATCGGATGTTACAATTACAATTACAATATATACCCGCAAGCAGCCCCTTTTAGGGGGGCCAATGGCGGGGGGTCAAAGACCATTTATGGACAAAGATGGGGTTATCCTTATGTTAACAGGCTCTGTATTCGATTTGTGTTATGTTACCACAGGAAATGTGACGCCTTAAACCACTTTGTTTACAATCCTTTATAAATGAGGCTCGATTTATCCGATGTGGTATATTTACATGTACAGGCAAATCCTAAAAAATATCGACTAGATTTACTCTTTATTTCAGTTGATACAATAAATAATTTTATATTAAACGATAAAACCAAATATAGGCCCTCGCCCGAACATCTGACCATCGAGGTCGTCTCGAGTAATTGCTTCAAAATTGCTCAATGTACTCGGCATAGTCGAATAGTTTTTGACCCAGGGGAACGTGAGCCGATAGCAAAGTCTAAACGATACAGTATATTCGTGATTTCCCTCCCAGATCCTATCGGTGTGGTGAACGCTCCGGCTCCTAATAAAACGTTGCGGGGATGATCGCACAAGGTACATCAAAAACTCGGAATAGTTAAAACTTCTTTTGAGCACAAACCACCACACATGACGTTTTATTATCGAGCATGGGTGGTACGATTTGAAATACTGCACTCGGTCCCAATACTCGATGCCACCTGATATTTAAATAAATACGGGTTAAATTCAAAGGGTTGCGCAGCTCTGTAAAGGGGACGAGAGCTGTTTGTACCTGTATGAGTCGTTCTCGCGAAGGTTGCCCCAATGTAAACGTAACTTAACACCGCCTAGCGAGAAAGCGTTCAAAAATACAAGCGTATCGCTAAGGTGACACCGAGCATAACCGCATGCAGTAATATAATTTTTGTTTTATCCGAACGGGTGGTCCCCGATCGAGTTTCGCCTTTCAAAATACGTTTGTGGTTTTTAAACTATAGTGCGCAACTATCCATGTAGTTTGTTGGTTTGTTCTCCTTTTTTTTTTTTTGAAAAATTATGTTTATAAAAATTGTTTAATAAAAATCGTGTTCCAATTTTTTGAATGTACATCGTGAAATTTCTACCTAGAAATATTAAGTTATTGCATAATTTATGAGTTTGTAAGTTTCTCATTGACTGAAGACTGAAATCTGCCAACTAAATCACCGGCTTTGCAACACGCGAAAGTGTAAAATAGAATGCCGGATGCGTTGGTGCTAGCTAAAGGGTGGTCTCGCGATGCACCCGGCCAGACTGTTCAATCTCAATTTAGGATTTTCGAAAAAAGTCAATGCCGCGCTATCGTAAAATTCGCTCTGGGAGGTCACACGTTATACCGTGCCCTTGCTGAAAATTGCCTACAAATGTTCTGTTTCCTTTTTCGGCAACTCTCTGTTTAGTTGACCGCAATGACGGGCAATAGAAAAACGCTTGCTGGGCGACATTGCACAACGCAGACATTTAAACAAACTATCCTCAACTGTTCTTCTTGCAATACTTGTGCCTATTTTGGGACTAATTGTTGTTTTTCAAATAATCGAAATTTGGTAGCAAGTATCGATAAAACGAAAAAAATCGATTTCCTAATTGTTCTTAAAAGTGAGATACTTTGCTTTCTTAGCTTTTTACTTAATATGGCGCAAGGAAAATACCTCTTTATCGCGAATAAACCTCGCAAAATAGACATGAACTGCATAGCCGGTGGGTCGCATCGGATAAAAATGAATTGATATTAATTGGAATAATTTGCAAGGAAAGATTTGACATAAACTTTGCACGGTTCGGTTCATTTCATCCAAAATCAACAGTATGTACGCGTATGAAGACAAAAAATAAATAGAATTGAGACCTACTTGTAAGTACGTACATTAGTTTTAATTAATTTTTCGTTGATATTAAATATCGGTACTAGTTGATATTAATTATTAATTAATTCGTTCATTTCCACCCGAGCAGTTATTCGAACCCAGACTCAAAAGACAAAAATACCAAATGTCGATTTGTGGCCATGTTGTCCTATTTACCGTTAAATGTTTATAAGTCCGTTAGAGCCTTTTAATATAGAATCCATTCTAAAATGAACATTACGAATCTTAATCGCCATGATACCTGTATATGCAACAATTGATGGTAATTTTATTATCAACTTACCGAACCGTCACATAAGGCTCAGTTGATAGAACGGTAAATACGGTGCGTACGATTTCATGTGGCTGATTGGTTCGCTTATAGTGTTGCAAAAAGGTACAACATAATATGTGAGCATGTCGCATATTTCTTTAACATTTCATCGACTCGGCAGAATATTTTATTGATTATGTTGTTTTATTTGCGCAAATTCTATAACCGTTGCTTAAAAAACAATCTATTTGCCCCGCCTCGAACAGATTTCAAATTTCGCAATCGTTATGACTGCAATGATGTTGTTTACGTCGCAACATTTCAATGGTAATTTAGCAATTTTAACGGCTCACTGTTGTTTATTGTTTTGCTGAGCTCTACCGCATTCCAAACAGTGTTTGCGATAGAAACATGGTATTTAAAAAGTGAGTGGTCACCTGTAGCGAAAGGTGGAACGTTATTCGCACGTCGGGGAGCGGTACAAATGGTCGAAATATAATTCCATATCTACGAGTATACACGAGTATTATAAATGCTGACAAAAAGTTTAGCTATATCCTCCAGAGAACCCTTGTTCACTTGTTTTAGTATTTGGCATGTATTTTGGCATTTTTTAATAAGCCAGCAAATCGACATATGTCTCCGCATGTTTCCCGGAAATGTTTTTTTTTAATATTTTTCTAATCGAAGAAACGGAAAAGCTACAAGAAAAAGAACTAGGGTTTTATTTCAAAAGCCAGGTTTTATAATTTCTGTAGGAACTTGAACTGGTTCTTTTTTTTTCATCAGAAGAAGGTGAACTTGAACGGATTTATTTTTAAAAGAAACGTATCCAACACTGGACACACTCTATAGTCCTGGAGAAGCGACAATGAGCCACTTCGAGCTCATATTTTTTTTTTAACTCCTCGTATACACGCGCCTTTGCCATATTTTTGTAAAAACTGTCATAAAATCAAAAATATTATTCCTCTTTTGGTTTGGAATTCATTAAGATAATGCTCCTTTCGCCCACTTTCTAAAACATTGATTCAATTCTATCTCACTTAAATATTTTTAAAAAATAAAAAACGCAACAAAAAACCTTTTCCTTTCGGTTTGGGATTCATTAAAATAATGCTCCTTTCGCTCACTTCCTAAAAAAAATTAATGCACCGAGTATTTTACGTAAAAGTACTACAGTAATTAAGTGGCGCTGGTATTTTGAGGCCTGCACTCCATACGTGGTAGAGCCACACACGTAACGCCATGCTTAACTGAACGCAGAGTGTTTATTTGTTCTGCTTCAAAACGACCAGACCTTCATTGTTAATTGGCGTGTTTCATTTTAAATACTGAAGGCATCGTCACCTGCCGTGATTTGTTCCCATTCCGCTTCCGTTACTTTGTCCCAATGCCACAGTGGGGACAAATGCGAAGAGATTCAGAGTATACGAAACAGTTTTTTAATTAAATTATACTCGCACATACGGTATTCTATTACACCTTTTCAAAGCGGCGAGGATTTGCTTTTATTGAAATGGTTTGTACGGTACACACTGCTGCGCACGATTATTTGCTAAAATGATAACCAATCTGAATTCTAAAAATTCCAGGTGAAATGTTAGCTGCAAAATATATATCTGAATGGGCGAAAAATGCTGATGTTGCTTTACTACCTGTATTGAACTTGCTCGAACGCCTTCTCAAAATTACGTACATACATGTACAGTTATGCATACGGTAGGCGATTGGTAAAACGAATAATACCACGTTTTTTAATTAGGAAAAAAATGGGCTTACTATAAGTTGACATCATTTAATCTCATCATATGGGCAGCCATGAACCTTTGTTATGTTTGATCGTTTCTTTCCTGTTGATCAAATAGATTGTTGATATGCCTACGATTCGGCTGATCTTGCCTATAAATGTTCATCCTTTGAACATTTACAAGAAGAAACAATTTAAAAAAAAATGGTGATGCTAATAGGTCTTGAGCATAAATGAACTTAAAATTAAGATATTTCTCTCCACGAATATTACAATTCAAATGGCTTCATGTTTCCTAAACTGCAATGAACAATGGCGTTAGCCTCCCAATTAACGCATCAAAAAATTCATTTTTTTATTGCAAGAATATGTATTAAAAGGATAGTCACGAGTCAGCGAATTTATTTTTTTTTTTAAAGCGCTACAAAATCACAGGTTCCCGAATGGCGATGTCCGCCGCAATTGCTTGCACGTGCTGTAGCAGCGGCAGTCAAGCCATGCATGAGGACGGACGAAAGCAATTACTCGTATTACTAATATAATGGAGAAAAAACACATCACGCTTGCGTAAGGTCATACGCATAAAGTCAGAAATGTCGACAACTGCGCTACTGGACGGCGTATTCTTTTTTTACGTGCGTGTGCGCGCGCAGTTTTATGCGAGTAAAGAACAACAGACAAAACAACAAACAGCACACGCGTTCGGAACCATCAAACGAGACAAAAACTGGTACTTTACAGAAAATGCGGTCGAAGGAAAAAAAGAAGATAAAAAATTGCGCGCACAATTTACGAATTCGCCCTTAGGTATATATCTTCGTTAGACCCTCAAACTGAAAATTTTGACACGAATTTGTGTTGTTTTAAAAACGAAAATACCGCAATGTGATTTTTCTTGTTATTTTTATATTACGCGCCTAAAATAAGCGAAATAGATTTTTCAGTTGTTTGATTTATCCTTTTCCTGGTTTGCCTGAAACTTTTTACCGTTTTTAGTTTCAACTTTCAAATAAAAGTTTAATGACAAATAAAGGCTTTCATTTATTTTAAATGCCTGTATTACAATTACAAAATATACCCGCAAGCAGCCCCTTTTTAGGGGGGGGGGGCAATGGCTGGGGTCAAAGACCAGTTATGGACAAAGATGGAGTTGTCCTATTTTAACAGGCTCTGCATTTGAGACTCAGTTAGATTGCTCCACTGTCGAAACATTCTTGGGAAATAGAAATGTGTGTAGGGGTCAAACTTACATAGTGACACATTCACCATTCTGGTGTGATCCGTTCTTCTAACCCTTGTTACTGCCGGACTGACAATTTTCCCAACATTGACATCATAATATCCCTTTAGAGTGCGAACCAACAGTCTAATATTAATATCTTTTCTACGGTCTTGTAACGGTTTTGCTCCGTCAAGAAACCTATTTTTGCTGTACGGTTAACAAGTCAATACTTGCACTAAAACAGTTTTCTGCAGACATTGAAAGTCGTCTTCACTCAATTTAAATAAAAGTTTATTTGGTATTTATTCGACTTTTATCTCAGCGTGCTCCCGCACTTTAATCTCAAGGGAAAGCTGATGGCGCGAACGACACGCGACGTCTTTGGCGTGTCAAATGCTCTCAGGAGGACCTAACAACAGTCAGCACGCGACCGGGCACGCATATTTGACGTGAGCGGTTGTGAAAGTGAAGCTCGTGCAACAATATACATGTACTTAGTATATAAATACGCCCCAATCTCAGAATAGACCAGCGCGTCATCGCAAGTATAGCTGCCAGCCAGTGGCAGGACCGACGCTCAATTTCGTAAAAACAGTTTAAAACACGTTCTGATAAAATATTGGGAAATCCTATAAAACCTTTGACATGAGTGGTCCTATCATGTCAGAATTGGCTTTGCAAATAATATAAAATGGTGCTTCGTATGTTCTGGGGCTGTCTAAGGTATTTATTTACTGAAACTAGTGCTGCTGATACTTATGAATTTGCATACCGCATGTTTTAGTTATAAATGTGCTTTTAAATATATATATTTTTTGTTAATGTTTTGAATAGCGAATTTTGGTTTAATTCATAAATTGGTTATCCCTGTAGTCACTACAGGATTACTACACCCTCGTATCTCAATGCAGATATGTGAGGGGCAGGGAAGGGAAGGGATGGGGAATGGCAGCTGGTAAAGCCAGGCTGCAGGATTCACTCCTATGCTCTATTTAAGTGAATGAAACCGTATTGTTCGGCTAATGATATTTTCAACACGAAATAGTACAAACTATTGCAATATATATACGTATACATTTTTTTTTTGTTGCATTTTTAGAGATTCATACCATATAATTGAACAAAAACAGGAGACAGTTTTTGCTCAAATATAATTTTAGTTTTTGTTAAAACATGTTCACAAAAAAATACATCCATTAAATTAAATTGTTTTTATCAAATTAGCCAATACCCTCTTTTATGGTAAGTCTTCTAACGAGCTGGTCGCCCTTTATCACTTACAGCTTGATAAATCACTTTTTCAACAAGACGGAAAAAGCGTGGAAAATCACGGTTTGATATCGTCTTGCAAAACTCGACGTGGCAGAGATGGACGGTATAGGAAATTGCGTAGAATACGACGAAAATCTGCACTTGAATTGAACATCGCAGGCGCACGCGCTTCAGCAAAATTGTCGGTATCCTGTCATTAACTTGCAATTACGACCGGCGGCCGGACCACCACAAAATATTGTCTTGGCTCGGCGCGAGCCGTGCTTGGTGGGTGTAGGAGGTCTCCTTCTATGGACGCGTACGGGGATAATGTGCTTGGCGCCACAAGAATAAAGACTTCTCCATCCTGCTCTCCAGAATGCTCGAAGCTCGCTTTGCAAATACAAATCAAGCTGACCGCGAATCTCGTAACACTGTGAATACTACGGCCGTACACAAAGGTCTTTACAATTTCGTTTAAAATATCATATAAAAAAATATCGCTAATCTTCATTTACTACTATTAATTTTGTTCAGAAATATTATTTTATTGTGTTTACCATTTGAATGTGTGTGCCAAACAAAAATTTTATAACCTGAAGTACAGTATGGGTGGTATCTCTATATACTGTTTCCGTAAAATAAAGTTTAAATACCTATCATTTTGCATTTATGTGATTTCGAATAGTTTTAATTATTGCAAGGGGGTTTTTGGAAATGTGTTAGAAGTGTTTATTAAGTTTTTGAATGGAAATGTTTATTAAAGGATTAATTGGAAATGTTTATTAAGTTTTTGTCGTGGAAAAATTATTTTTAAACTCATTTTTAAGATGTTAAATTACCGGTGACGATCGTGCAAAGCTATGAAATCAAGAGAAATGTAGTCTATTTAAAAATTTGTGGCAATTCTAATGTCATACTTTGTCGGAAACTGCGTCGGGGTATTTCGGCAATAGGTCGGCGAATTAGTGTATATCATTGTATATCATGCTTAGATTTTGTATGTACTGTTATAAATCAATCTTTATATTTCTAGAATTGAGCATTTATGTAATTTTGAAGATGTTAACTTTTGCGCGATGGTTTTCATCAAAAAATTTCATTTGTTTGATTTTTGAAATGATTAAGCGACTGATTAGGTCATAATTAAATGACTAAAATAATTAAGTGACTGAAAATTGATAAAACATTTCCTATGGCCTTACCATCAAATTTAAGGTGACGATTATTAATACGGACCGCTATCCATACCTTTGCAATGGCGTTGGTTATGAACCCAGTCAGTGCTTACGTGGAACGACTCATGTATGCGGAATGAAACTACTTAGGAGACGTTGCGTACGCCAGCGCGCTCCGTAACGGTTGGTAAATTTCGTAATGATCGGGGGCACGTGCAGTGGCACAGACACGCGATGCAATTGCAAATGCCGCGGTAATATTGACCAATGCCATCGCGTTAATACCATTAAAATATATGTTGGTCCGTTTGCGAAGAAATGCTGCTCACGCGCTACAGGTAGTAAGCCTACAGTCAGTATCTCTCATTACTCGACTACGAAAGTAACAATCCGGCAATGTGTCCAATCATTTGGATTGTATAAAGATGTGATTTTAGAATTACCCCGTAAAGTATATGTCGCGGGGCGACCCCATGACCGATGTGGCAAAGTACATTAATAAAAAAAAATTGAAATAAGCGAAAATAAACAACCTCTAGTAGCGAGGTGAACTGAGTCTATTTTCGTGCAGCGAACGCCGTATTATTTAAACCGCAAACACGTTCGTGTTTCTCTCGAGGGGTAACTATAGTTATTAAGTTCGTTTTTACCTTATGCATAAACTGGGAGCGTTTGAATCGATTGGAGGGGCGTTAGAGAAATTTCAATATATAAAGAAGGTCAAAGCCCCTTCCGTAGATGATGAATGTGGTCCGTAGATGGTCAGACTCGAATCTGCTTTCGAGAACGTGCCCGTGTCACACAATCGCATTACAATATTAATCAGAATCAGTGTTGTGTAGGAACGGAACGGAAAAGTTCCAGTTCCTAATTTCTTTCAATGCCTAGGTTCTTTTTAATTTTTGAGGAATTGGATCGGGGACTCGTTCCTTTTTTTGATTAACTAAAACGGGGGTACCTATTCTGTGTAAAGGGTTCCTTTTGTCATAACCTTCAATTTTCTAAGAGTACAATTTTCCAAAGTGTGTCGTCAGCGGAACAATTTTGCAGCATCAAATAAAAATTGCTTATGGTCTGTTTCCGCAAATTTGTATTTGTTATGCAGATTAGCTCTCGCAAAATATTTTTTAATCGGAAAAGAAACCGAAAGTTTTAGGTTCCTTTCGAAACGGAACTTAGGAACGCCTAGGTTCCTTTTGAAAAGGAACGAAGGTTGAGAATGAGAAATGATAAATGAGATATGAATGAGAATAATACATTGTTATTAGCAAAATTTAGCTTAAAGCTGGTGGAGGATTAGATACAAATATGTAAATATATTCTTTGATGTTACCATAATTGGTTAATCGCCGATGGCCACGAATCAATTGATAATACGTGCGCTGAAAATGCGATAAATCCCAATTTGCGAACAGACTTTCTACGCCAAACGGCTCGCTAATTAAAAAGCGGATAAAGCGATGGAGCCCAGTTTACGGCATCAGTAGCATTTGTCCCTCGTGCCGTTCAACATATTTTAATAACACCCAGTTGCTTTATTTATCGACGACCATCGTTAATATTACCGCGAACGCACGAGTAAGTAGAAAATAGTCGTATATGCAAAATGCGCCTCGCAATGAAATTTAATTGCATCTTCCGGGAGCAGCTATTAGCCATTCAAATCATTCTGACCAATTAACTTTGACGAATTTAAGAGACGTTCCATCCCTGTAGTGCTATGGCGCTTGTGCGGAGGTATCGGTTGCTTCGACGTTTGGTGAAACAGGTAACCGCAACTGCGTACGTGTTTGCCAGTATTGACGTTAGGCATGGGTTTCGCATAACTGAACTGCGGAGATGGGATGATGGGGGGATGCTGCCGCAAGACACTGTTTCTTTCTCCGCTCTTTTTTTTTTTTTAATATGCATGCGTATTTCGCGTCTTTTCACTATTTTACATCGCTCGTGACTTCCTTTCGCTTAATTCTCGGTCGTAAAAATTGCCCGTGAACTGACTGTGGGCCTTAGGCGCTTTCGCGTGCGTCTAAGATTCCTTACATCGCTCCATACCCACACTGAAATTAGGGACGTCATTTTCGGGATATAAAATGAATTCTTCCAATGACCGCCCCCCCCCATCCCCCTGCCAACCTTAGCCGGGTAAATTCTCAATCCGAGCCGTATAACGAATGTGTGGTATACAATTTGTTCTTTTTATTGGGGTTACGGTAATTTAAGCGAGATATTACTCAGAACGCGATCTTGGTATTACGGTATTTTAAGAACACAATATCTCAGGTACACAGGCATCGAATATGTCGGCATACCAGAGATATTGCAATATGTACCCATAAGTAGACTCGAAGGGGCTAGGGCAGTATCAAATGGCCAGTCAAGGACGAAAATGTCTTATTTTTACCACTACTACTCAATTTACTTTTGTTTTTATGTTTTTAAAGTCACCGTATCGCCTAGTGCACCACAGGACTACTGCACCCTCGTGTCTCTATGGAGATATGTGAGGGGAAGGGAAGGGCTGGGAAGGAGATTGGCAGCTGGTATAGC
>JAUJYS010000396.1:0-23907 GCA_033995665.1 Melogona broelemanni
AAATGTTGATATCTATACGAATTTATCCTTAACTCACGTTTTAAAAAAATCGAAATTTTTGGAAAAAATCATGAGCTCATGATTTTTTCCAAAAATTTCGATTTTTATATTTAGACAATAAATATGAACTCTGCACCTCCTTATTAATCAGAAAAAAACAATAAAAACTACACTTTTCATACCCTCGAAAATATGACGAATTTTCTTAAAAATTCCATAGTATAACTAATGATTTTTTCCAAAAATTTCGATTTTTTTTAAACGTGAGTTAAGGATAAATTCGTATAGATATCAACATTTAGATAATAAATATGTACTCTGCACCTCCTTATTAATCAGAAAAAACAATAAAAATGGCACTTTTCATACCCTTGAAAAAATTATGAATTCTGTTAAAAATTCCATAGTATAGCTCATGATTTTTTTTCCAAAGATTTCGATTTTTTTAAAACGTGAGTTAGGGATCAATTCGTATACCGGTAGATATCAACATTTAGACAATAAATATGTACTCAGCCCCGCTCGTTTTAAATTTAAACTCTTGTGACATATTTGAAAAAAAGAACCACAATTTGCCATAAAAAATATTCTTTATAGCATTCATTTCTTTACAATATGGTTTTATCAAACACAATTTTGCGCAAATCCACAGCTGTCACTCAACTCTTGTGAAATATTTTCGGTAGTTATTCATAACGATAATACAATTTTAAATGTGACTAGCATCGATTATCGTTTAATTGTCAATTGCGTTCTTAGACTTGTGATTTTCTCTATCAGTTGCCTGTTGCCGACGGGGCACTTGGACAGCAGGTAGATCAGCCCTTGCTCGTCTTTCTGTTCGAAGGCAAATTTTCCAGCCTCTTCGAATAACCTAAAATAATTAAATACATATAATATATACAATGCCATCTCGATCAGCTACTATACATAGTAACATCATATCGTCAGAATAGCTGTTGAATTCGTCGAGAAATGCAGAGAATCTACACTTGTATGTGATTACTTTATGTAATATCTCCATTAGATCATAGCGATAAAGTGGCTTAACATAGTGCTCCTTCAGTGTACTTCTGTAAAACAAATTTATGCCTAATTATTAAACGAGTTGATTACTAATTTTAGTGCTGTAAGTTGGAAAGCATCGAAATAGGTTGGGTAGGAAAAAGATAGGTCAAAAAAGGCACCAAAAACATCAAATGGAGAAATAGAGGAAACTATTTACCACATAGCTAATCTATTTAATACTAAATTGATCAGTTCAATTTTTTTAAGTGTCCTCATTTTCGCAGGAATTCAGTGCGGTCACTCTTTGTCCGCCCTTTTCCACACAATTATTATCGTATCTATACCAATTATCGATTATTTTTTCTCAGAAATTTTTTAATCATCGATTAGCATATTAATTTTATGTTTTCCGTACAAATTTTATTGTACGAATTTTATTTTTACGCCAGTATAGACGGCGCAGTGCAGCGCATCATGTACGCCAAAAAAATTTCAGCGCCATCTATGCTCGAAAAACTTGAAAATAATGTGATGATGAACATTATACCAAAATTTCAAGATAATCTGTCAACATTTTGCGAAAATATAGTATAATTTTATTTTGTATATTGTATATAGTAATGTTTTGGTACATTTGTTTCGCCCATATGGTATACTGTATATCGTTTCAACTCACCCGCATTTGGCGTAGTATTTCACCTTATTCGCATTTTGCACTTTCGTTAGGTACTTCCGCGCTTCGAATTGGTTCTTGTATTTGATGCACACATCTACAAGGGGCTGCACAAGACAGACCATAGAAACGATCATTGAAATAACATTATCTTTAGGCACACTTATAACACACAAGACTCAATATGGAATGATCACAGAAACTCACTTCGTATCCAATCGGCGACTTTTTGCCAATCTTTTCAAGCTCTGGCCAGTCTTGAATTTCCGATAGCGCTTGTATTTTGACCCAACAGAATCTGCCAAAGACACAATAAAAAATGTAAGATAATCTCCGAATCCTGGAAAAACATCTGTGACAAATGGGACTCTCGGTTTTAATGCCAACAATCGAAATCACAGAAAAATTAAATATAATTCCTAAGAGCTAACTTAATTATAATAACAGCAGCATGCAACCCGCCATGAATTATCGTTTAAATCGGAAACTCGCATTTTTAGTAACACAATTTTAAACGCAGGCCAAACTTATTTGTTATGTGTATTCCAAAAATGGTTGACTCCACTGCGAGTATTGGTCACGAGCCGCAGTCACCATAACTTTGATTACCGTTTATCTGAAACTTTGAACGTCTTCTTGAGTTCCTCCGCTAACTTGTTTTGCCGATCCAAAAGAAGCGCATATATCGTCTCGTGAAGCGATTTGTCCACGAATTTCGAGCCGAATTTGCTTTCCAACTGCCTTTGGAATGTTAGCAACTTGATTTGCTCTTCGGTATGCTGGAAACACATTCCACATTAATTTCACATATTTTTTACACGGATCGTAGCAACGGAAATAGGACCAAACCGTTAGAATTATATAAAATAAACAGCTACTTGATTTGCTGAGTTCCCGCTGGTCCAGCGTCTTCATATAATTTACATTCACACGTTTTTTTATATACTTTATCGTTAGAATAATTTTTTTTTAAACTCGAAAATAGCAAATAAAAGCTGAATAGAACTTACCAGCGTTAAAAAGTCATTGCGGGAGCTCTTATAGGACGTTAGCGAACTCTTTAAGGCAGCGATTCGTTCATCCAAGTTCTGAAAATCACGAAAAATAAAATCACCTTTCCAGACTCGAAATGTCGTGTGTTTTAATACCAGTCACGAACGTTTTCATCACGCTTACATGAATTTCGTAGCTCTCTTTGACGCGCAGGTTACCGCTGGCCTGGAAATTGTCGTCCTGGTAGTAAAGCTCGTCGAGCGCCTTCTGACCATTTCCAGTGTTGCAATACTTGTTGAGTCAACGAGAAAAAAAGAATGTTCAATCGATTGAAATTTCACATTTTGGACACGTTATCTATTTCTCTTCGCAACCTTGGTCCCCGTCAAGAGAACATACCTTTTGGTATAACGTATAGGCGATTGGAAACTTGTGTATCATCATGAAAAAGTTTTGCTGGGACTGGTTCTTGTGCATGCTCAGTATGACCGAATGTACTAAGCGAAAAAACGAAATAAACAATAAAATTGTAAAGAAAACGGGCAATATTCTCAATTAAATTTGTAAACATAAAGACCTCTTGTATCGACCAAAACGTTTCCACAAATTTCGGCTGGAATGGACCAGTCACGAAAGATTTCGTCCAGTTTGCGAAATACGAAACTTTAGACTCACTCAGATCTGTGTCGCCACTTTCCACCGCTTTGCTGATGGCTTGCTCATCCTCGCCTAATTTCATCAGCAGCGGAACCTGCTTGGACGCTTGCGGTTCATAGTCGAGAAGCTGTTGAATACGATTATGGAAATTAGACACTAAAGGAGCCACGATTCATAATTCTAATTCTGATAATCACCGAACATCGCTAAAAACTAATCCCAACCAATTTAAGGATAATTGAAAGATCTTAACACTGCTTGAAAGGTCCCCCCGTAAAACTAATCCCTATCAATTTAAGGATAATTGAAAGATCTTGAAAGATCTCCGCACTGCCAAAACAACTCGCCAGAGTGAATTCATTCATTAGCGCTTGAAAGGCAAAATGACGTTCACACATGGCGAGCATACCTTGATAGCTAGTTTCTTTTTGCCATTGGCCGTCGCGTAATCGGCAATGTCCGAATAGGAAACTCCCGGCGTGCAGCCGACTTTGGAATTAATCTCGTTGGCCACCTGCTCTTCGTCTAAATGCGACTGCATCACCTGCGATTATCACCAACAAAAAAATACAAATTGGAACGTGCATTTGTGCATTTATTGAACGTGCAAAGATATATTAAAATATCTTGAAATATGGTTAACATTTTTAGGACATCTACCTTGTACTTGGCCCAGTGCGAATAAATTTGACTGGCCCCCTCCAAGTCAGGGATTCCCAGGTACTGGCACATTCGAATTGCTAAGCAATAGTGTTGGCGCAGTACCAGCCGATGAATCACCACCGACATGCTCAGATATTCCAATCTGAAAGATTCGAAAAATTCAATAACTGAAAACGCTTAAACGAATGTCATCTAATATACAATTATGATCAAAGGGATATACATGTATGCGGAAATAAGTATCCTTACTGTGCATAGGTCAGTGGAATGGCTACTGCAAAGTCCCGTATCATATTCAGCACCCTAATGTCCTTGCACATTCGGACGAAAGGTTCTGGATCCATGTGCGGAATGAATCCTTTGCCGAAAGACGCCGCCTGAACGAAAAGAACCGATTAACGTATTAATTAGCGCATTCTACACGGTACATAACCGTCGTTAAATCGGAGGAGGAAATAATCTAGTTAGCAAAAATGAATGCGTTAACGAACCCGTAGAAGCATTTTCTGAGTGGACGGTAAATATTCCTGTCCCGCTGCCTGGATACACTGGGTGATTCCGTCTTCCATCTGACCCTTGATCGTTCTCAGGTAGTCGTCGGCCCGATGACTCTTTTTCTGATTTCGTAAAACAAACAGCATAATTAACGACACAACCCTGATTTTTTTCTTCCTCAAACAGCTGATGTGTACTCAATAATATCACCATATAGCCCATATTAGTGACGATTGCGATCCTTACTTGAAATTCTTTTGAAGCTTCCAAAAGAATTGCCCCGGGCTCCATCGATCCAATCTTGAAAATATTGACAACCACTCCTGTTGAAGAACATATAGATTATTCAGCGCGATACTGTAATCACAAAATAAATACAGCGTCTGTTATGAACATCAGTTGACTACGATATCAACAAGTTTAAAATAATGATTCGGAAACATTGAAGAAATTAATATTTGAAGTTGCAATTCTACAAAATCATTTTGAAACATTTCTAGAACGAGTACGAGAAATACGAGAAACGAGAAAGAGCAATACCTGGAACCTTCTGAAGAAACTCGTGAGTGTAGTTTCCGATTATTCGAACGCCGTCGAGTTCGCGCAGCAAGCACACAGGTGAATCTAAATAGTAGGTGGAAATGTGACGTCAAGAAAAATGGTAGATAAAACTTGGAGGAAACTAGCTATTGCAAGGAATGGCAAAAAATGTAAGGAATTCTTAATCTTTTGATCTTTTAACTGATAAAGGTGAGATTTTAATTTTCGCATCACAAAAATTAAGTTTTATTAATTAATTAAATTAACCTGGAAATACCATTGCCCCTAAGTCAAGCAATTGAGAAATCGAATTTGTCAATTATCCAAATTTTCTTACTAAAATTGTTACAACTAAAATCATAGTCATTTTTTAAAATCGATTATTAGATCGATATAGGCAGATCACGTTTGGTAAAAAAAGGATATTTGATGGAGGATCCATTCACCCCGACGACCACGAGCTGGCTATCCCAAGAGATGACCACAGCACTATTTCCACTCCTACATAAATTTAACGAAATCCGTATGTAGGACATCTCGTCACTTCTCACAATATACAATAATAAAATATACAAAAAAAAACAGCAAGGCGAAATTCTAACGTACCACACCATCTGGCTTGGCGGCGCCGTGACCTTGACGTTGAATTCACAGAATCTTCTCTGGAAGCATCAAATGAATAATTTCTGAGATTGCATTATCCAGAAGTCTGTTCATGTATATACAGTATATATTTGACGGTTGCTAAGGATTTTCGTTGAGAAAATGGAAAATTTTCATTTTGAATAGAAATTTGGTGTCTTTCACTTCAAAATGAAAATAAAACTAATTTCTGGTGACAGTCATTTGCAAAGTATAATTAAAATAACAAAGAAATATATACCGGTATAAATATATTTTAACTTACAAATCACAAATGACTTCGAATTTAATTGACATTTTATTAATTTATTCAGTTGTTAACACTTCTAGGAAATATATTTTGCCATCACCGTAGTGTCTAATGCACTACAGGATTACTGCACCCTCGTGTCTCTTATGGAGATATGTGAGGGGCAGGGAAGGAAAGGGAAGGGGACCGGCAGCTGAAATAGCCAGGCTGTAGGATCCACCCCTAAGCTCAGGACTTCCTAATGGAAGCACAGGGGTGACGCCAGTACCCCAGGCTAACAATTAAACGAAAGCCTGCGCCGGGAATCGAACCCGGGACCGTCGGCTTCGTAGGATGTTGCCATACCCACTGAGCCATCGGTGTGTACAAGATGCGGTAATGAATCATTTGCACGCGCATGTTCTTTTTTAATTAAAGTACGGTTATTGTGTTTCACATAAAACAATTATTACGATTATCGGAGAAACAGCAGCAACACATTTGATCGAATTAATCGATTTTTCCTACCTCGATATCAGCCGAACCAATCCACAGGAAACCGCCGTCCGTCAGCAACGCCAACTGCTTGCAATTGAACGACATGGCCATGGCCGAGATCTGAGATTTGGGACCGGAAAATTCGGGAACCTAGAAACAGTCGTAGCAACCACGACGAAATTAATTAGGCACCATTTTCAGACATTTGATAAAAAATTATCAGAAATGCTGGTACGACGACTTACCAAGCGTTTGGGTTGACTCGCTGCGGGGGACACAATCAAGACCTCGCTCTTATAGACCAACATGATTTCCGTCTGCCGGTCCTCGGACACGACAGCCCAGCAATTCGAAGTCAGCTCTTCACCTATACAAATGAAGAGAATTCCAATGAAAGACTAGAAAGAAAACTAGTGAAATATGACATTTGTTAGTCTTTGGTTATTGTTCCCTTTCATTGTGTATTTTCGTTATGATTACAAAACAATGGAGAACTTTATGGTTAACCAATGGTCAGCCCAAGAGGAAGAGAGTGCATTTTTAAAGTAATTCGATGCGGTAACCACTACGCCACCCGAGAGGGTCTATTGTTGCGTTAACGTCTACTGAGGTCTTTAGGCCAGCATTTATGACAAAACAATATATTTAAGAACTCCAGAATTATTTTTAGTATTCAATGTTTAATGTTAAAATTGTTTTTATTACTTAATGTTAAAGTTGTTTTTAATGTTTTATGTTAAAGCTGTTTTTAATGCTTAATGTTAAAGTTTAACAATTATAAAAATCTAAAATGGTATTTCTTACTCGGAATCTCTCCTATCCGGCGTGGTCGTGGATCTTGGATATTGTTGACCACGAAAAAGCAGTACATCGACGTGAGGATGGCGATTCCAGTTCCATTGTAGCTTGAAAATATCTTGCAGTCAAGAATTTTGCTCAATTTTGCTTCCTAGAATACGACGTTATTAACACATTAGTTCGCACAGAATTCAAATTGTATCAACTGACGTAACTGAATTTCAAGAAACGGGGGAGTGACTTGCATGGCCCATGCTGAACGATCTCTGGAATGTCCCGAAAATATTGTAAACTTGCACCAGTCCGTCATCCTGAATTACAAGCAAGTCTTCTTGATCGGACCATCCGATACGAACAATAGGGCTATTGTTCCACTAAGAAATAAATAGAACACATAAATGTAATGTCAATCAATAAACGAATTACATTTTAAAATACAGATCATAACAGTCAATATTAATCACACATCTCGAAAAAAAAGCAATAAGAAAATACACTAAATAATCACACCTTCAGACTCTTAGTTGCCTTGTGAAGATCCTAAGTTGGTATTATGGTTGAATAAGCATTAGAATATACAGAGACATTTCTTTAAATTATTGCAAGTGTTTCTTGCAAGTCTATAACTCAGCTCTTACGCAATCGTGTGTTTGCGAGGGAGCCCAGCTTTTACCTTCACTGTGCCGATAGGGTTTCCAACAGGCGTGTAGATAAAGATGACAGGTTTGCCTGAGGAACCTTGGTGCTTGACGATCTTCTTCTCATCTCTGATAAGGGCTGGGGAACGAAATAAAGATTGAGTGAGAAATTCAAATAACAAATCATCATGTACAAAACTTTCGGCGCGACAATGTGGCTATTATTTCAACCTATCGGTCCACCGAAGGCAGCAGGGGCAACGATATAGTTGCCAAGATCCACTTGTGAGCTCCATGCCATCGAGTAGATTTCAAATTTCCTGAAAATAAAGAACACCAAGTTAAAGGGGCGTGTGACTCACAGCAATTCCGTGGGTCAAAGCTCAGTTCAGTATACAATGAACTTGTCCTTTAGTCGCTTTTAGGTACGATCATGTTGGAATTTAGCCCGATTTCGGCTTTGAAATTCAATCATGTCACTATCTCTTCCGTGAATAGGGAGACCAGCCATACATGTACAGTAGCTAAATACGTAGGGGGGTGTACATCAGTACATGTAGGCATTTCAAGTAGCTCAAACTGTCTTCCATATGGTTTTGAGAAACTGGCACTGATCCTGGGTGGTAAGAGGGTATCCACCGCTTTTGTTTGACATTGTGAACGGTATTTTAAAAACATTAACGAAAGAACGAGAGGCCTACCTGTAGAATATATCTCGACCTAGAGGATTCCAGTCCGCGGTTAGTCGGGCCATTTTCCTTGCGTTTCGGGCTTCTTCCTCGAATAATATGACAACGAAGACACCGAAATCCTTCGCTGATACTGTATATCAATTTAAATATCAGAAAAAACGTCTAATAAATACGACAAACTAAAAATAACATGTCGAACTGAGACAACGCAGCACCACATCCAACAACAACAGTCGCCATTTTGTTTTGTCCTCAGGCAGGAGTTCAGGCAAAGACAAATGCTGCAGTTTCTTTAAGTTCACACCTGATTATTCTGGTTTTGGTAGAAGATGGGGGCGTTAATAAAATAAAGTAATTTGATCGCCCCGTTGTTGCAGATAAGCATTGGCCAAGTAAATCAACGAACCCTCGTACGTGTTTGCTTTCAGACTACCACAATCTATTCGCAAATGTTAGTGGTTTTCAATTACATGTATTAGTGGTTGCATTTCATTTACAATGGAATTTGCTTTTGAGAACCAATAAATAAGGTGAATCGCCGAACTGAGACGAGCAAAATTTTATTTCTGCGTCTTGTGTCATCTATGTTTCTACGCATACATAAGTTTGGATTTTATCGAAGATAAACATTTTAATTCTGTCATTTTAATACGTCAAAATATCCATGCATATCGTTTCAATAAATAAGGTTTTGGCAAAAAATTAAAATAGTTTTGGTAGGATGACAATTATACAATTTCGCCAAAGAAGAATAAAAGAAAAATAAGGGAACCATAACAACAATGCTAATCTTTCACTTTAATATTTATTAGATTTTATTACAACTTACGTCATGCCTTTTCCTCAAATTATAAATGGGTCAATGGATATGTCACAGACCAATGTACCATTTTCTTTACCGTAATATACTTGTGTTGATAAAAAATTCAAAATCGAATCGGTCAACTTTCTATACAATGTAAGTGTTGAGAAGCAGATTATTTTATAACAAAGTCATGTACACAACACTAAATGAATTTCTACTTGATCAGGATGCACTCTTGCTATATCATGACGGCAAAGAGTAAATCTAAGGCTATCTCTATTTCATAAAATAAAATATAAATTAAATGAGGAGTATATTCTATAACCAATCAATCGTATGATCAATGAAGCTTTTCAAAGTTTTTGTATTGCAAAAAACAAATGCCGACTTGAATATTATTTCTTAAATGTACCAGGTCCGCGAAATAGTAAATAGAGTTATTGCATTTTATTTTTTTAGAAACGGAGATTATCTTCTATCTAGTGAACAATTTTATTGGCTTTTATAGAAGATTCGGCTTAAATATACATGTAAATGGGAAAGATATAGTTTGACCAAACTGAGGAATTCAATGGCAAGGAATGTAGAGGGCATTTATTGCGGTTAAAATTTAATAAGTGCGCGAGATATTGGCGCATAAACGCGAAACATTTATTACATCTGCGCGCGCTTCAATCAGAAATTAATAAATTATATGAGCGCATTATCATATTTTCTTTAGAAACGTTTCCAACGATCCGTAAAGATTGACGGCAAAAAACCAAACACAAACGCAACACTTTTTCCTCAACTTCAATTGAGACAAACAGTTACTTAATTTGCATTTCATAGGCGTTCCACGTAAAATTTGATCAAAAAATTCAAATGGAAGTATGTCTGCACCGGGTCACGGAAGTACTCTGTACAGCAGACAAAAAAAAAATTGGGGGAGCAACGAATGGATATTAAACTTGAAAATTTACACGCGTTTTGTATGAATCTTGCGAGTGGCTGGCTATATCAATTTAGAATATCCAAGCGTGCGACTTTCAATTACATATTTATATATTTATGATCGGTGCAATTCTCTTATAGGTATCCGTATTACGGCAAGATGAGCATCTCACATGCAGGGTTCAACATAATTTCCCGGGAAGAGTCCGGCCACGCCGTCCATGACGCCTTCGTACCAGCTAGAAATTGAAAACGCCATTTAAAATAATTTTAACACCAATCAGCAAATTAAAATACGATCACTTCTACGATACCAGACCACAAATTTTGAAACTGAAATTCCCATAAAATAAATACATATACGACATCAGCAATAAATTTAATATCGTAGACGCATACCCGTCGTCATTCTTTTTGACTACGTAGATGACAGAGTTCTCCGAGAATGACAATTCGTCGTCCTTATCAGCCATGTAGTCGTAAATGGCAACCACTGAAAAAAATATAATAAACGTAGTTTGAGACAGTAGTAGTCCGACCAATAAAAAATTATGATTCATATGGAATTAACAACAGTTATGTAGAGCCAATGAACCAGAATCGTAACCGAATCGTACGACAAGGTGACTGATATGTTTGGACAAAATAGGGAACGAGAGTCTCACCTTTCTCCAGGTAGTGAGCCGGAATCCACGAGGGGGCGTTGTCTCCGCCAGTGGCGTGCGAGTATGAGGGCGGCGACGGCGGAGTATAATTGGCCATGAAGAGAGAATGGTCGTCCTCGGGGGGCGGCGGCAGAGGTGGAGAGACTGGATATTCAAAAAAAAATTATTAAATAGGAATTTGAACAAACTTTCATCACTTTCGAGGCCCAGAACTCCTCGTACGTATACTCAAATACTCGGCGAACGGCGAAAATAAAACGACAAGGATTAAATTTGCAAGAACTCTATTAAGAACTCACCATTACCCATCCTGTCGTAATCGTTGGAATGAAGTCCGGACATTGGCGGTGGAGGCGGTGTGGGCGGCGGCGGCGGCGCAACTAAAAAAACAGAACACGGAAAAGTAAGAAACATTTCATCTACCACTACACAAAAAACAAAAGAAAAGCGCGAGTTTTCCAATTTAAAAATCCTAATCCCGCCCCCAAATACGGGTTTTACATAATACATAAGAGCTTTCCCTTGGCGAATCTTTGCCGTTACCTACCTGGCATAATATTGTAGGTGGCGTGCGGGTGCGAGTTAGCCATGGTGACGGCAGCGTGCATGGCGGCCGACGGAACCGGCGAGGGGGTCGGCAAGGAGTGCTGGCTATGAGCCATCGGATGCACCATCCCGATCTGCGGCTGCTGTTGCACCATGGGCTGGGAGGCGGGCGCCATCATGGAATGGGACATGTTGGGCAGCGTACCGTACCCGGACCCGCGGTCATTACGACGCGACTCCTGAGCGCGTGGGTGACCGATCGGGTAATTGGGGGCGTAGTTACTCGGCACGATCGGAGGCGCTACCGGCGGAGCCAGGGTACGGTACTCCCGCGAACCTTTAGAGACGGATCGAGCCTGCTGAGGCGGGGTGGGCGGTTTAGTAGTGGGTGGCGGACCGCTCTGCCCGTTGTGGAGCATGGCCTGCGGCATCATGCCTGGACCGATGCTGCCCCCGCCACCCCCACCGGTGGTTCCATATCCCCCGGTGGAGCCGTAGCCACCGGAAGTGCCGTAGCCCCCGGTGGAGCCGTACCCGCCTCCGCCACCGCCGCTCATGCTGCTGATGCTGGAGCTGCTGCGTTTGGCGCTGGGCGCTTGGTTGCTGATGCTCTTGACGCCGTGACCGACGTCGTCCAGGACGGTGTAGTCGATGGGCTTGCGGATGTACTTGATGGGGCGCTCCTGGTTGGAGGGGGCGATGATGCGGTGCTGGCGGACATTATTTTTGTTGGTGGTGAGCACGCCGATCTCGCGGCGGGCCACTTTCTCCTTGTGGATCATGATCATCTGGTGAAGGGGGGGGGGGAAGAGATAGAAAGTTTAGTCAGACGTGTGCATGTGGTGATAATTGTAATGGGTGGAACGGAATTAACGCCTAGCGAGACTAGTTATCAATCCTTAGGCGACCTTAGGTGACATGTGAAGTGAATTTTAAAATGTAAAATCGAAATAATTATTTTATTTGAAACGTGTGATGGATACCATTGACCCCCATCAAAGGGGCTGCTTGCGGGGTATATATTGTAATTATAATTGTTATTGGATCCATACCTGGCCAATGTGATTGATGTTCGACTCCATCTCTGCCATGCGGGACGCCTGCAAATCTATCATTTGCAAGAAATTGTACGCCAATGTGTTAATCTGATAGGCCACACTGGCCAGCGACTGAGTGGTATAGTTCTTAGTTTCCTCCAAGGCGGCCCGCTTGTTTTCAACCTGGAAACGGAAAAACGATAAAAATCCGCACTTGTCAATAAATAAAATATCATTAAATTGCTTGATAATGCACATTACTCGAAGCATTATTAAAACACGCCGCCATAGATACCACAAAATTAGCTGGGCAATAACCCAGTGTTGCGTTCTTTCCTTTTGAAAAGGAACCAGTTCCCGTTACAGTTCCTCAAAAAATAAAAAGAACCTAGGCGTTCGCAAGTTTTCTTAAAAAAAAGAACCAGTTCCTAGGAACGGACCTTTTCCGTTCCCTGTCCCTCCTTCATTGTAGCATTATGCGGCGTCCGTTGGTAACACTACCATTAAACATTGGGGTGTGTCCGTTGTCCAGTCACAGAAAATGTTTAGTATCCGTTGTTAGGTAATATTCACGGTAAACTAATATTAAACTTTCACATGGATGATAAACCTTGTCAAACTGACCTCGTATGACCCAATAGTTGACATACCTGGAAGTACTTGGTCTCGCAGTACTCTGCAACTCGCTCCAAATTGGTATGACTTTCCTGCAGACTGTTTCTTCCCTCCGGTATCTCCTGTTCAACCAGCACCGCCTGCAGTGACAAACATCATGATCCATGATGCAAATAACCACCCACACCTCTGCGCGATATGATCATAACAAATATCAAAATTCGCTAGGGCTTACCAGGTCTGCCATCTTGGAAAACACCATTGGGCTAGGCCTCGATTTAGGCCTAACGCGCGAACGGATGTTTCAGTTAACACACGGCTTATTTCGCTTCTCGGGAAAAAAACTGAAGCACCAATCCCTAGTTGGGAAACTCAATTGAGCGGGGAACGCACCAACCGAGGCCAAATTTGACGAGAAATTAAATTACGATTAAAGGTTATTGGCCGACAACAACTTCCTTCGCACAAATTGGGAAATTCCACCGTTCACACGAAACATTACAAATATGGATAGCAAAGGATGCGTTGTATTCTTGAATCACATTTTTAATGTGATGTCAACTAAGGGCGAATCTATGTCTGGGCGCATGGGTTATCGTTCCGAATCACGTTTCATGTGTCAACAAGGTAAATCAGTCACTCCTCCAAGGGACATTCATGAAATTCCCGAAATAAAATATTTGTAACATAAATTCGAGTTTTTAAAACCGCATAAAATACTATATCTTGTGCATTATTTTAAAAAATTGAAGACCTATATGTTTCATAAAACCTATTAAAAAGATTGGTTAGGTCAACTGAGTTAATAACTATATGATTATTCCTGCTCCCAGACATGTAAGTGAAAACTACACGATGGAAATTCCAAATTGAATTTTGTAAATTTGACAACTTCAAATGCTATTGAGAACAATATCTTCAATAAGTCGCATTTTCGCTAAGTAACTGTTGTAAAGTCGCGTAAATTTAAATGTGAAGGTCGAATAAGTCCATAAAATTAGTTTCATCGTGGAAATTGCTCTTTAAGCAAGCCAATGACCATTCGACTCAAGTACCGTTGGGAAAGAATGGTCAGCTGACAGTGACGTCATCATGATGACATCGCCCACCAGCCAACAGAGGCGAGGCTTTAAAAATACCCCATTCACACGATCACAGCTTGTCACTTCGGCTGCGTTAAATCTTTGGAGCATTCCTAACATTTGATGACCGCAGAAGGCTCGCCGAAAATCAACGCATCCCATCTTAATCCATCTAATTGCGTGAATGGGGCACATCCGTAAATGGCTTTAATTGTTGAGACCCAACTCGCAGCTGACGACTAGGTCTAGTACGCAGTTTTGTGACTTGGTTTTCATCGCAATATCTGGTAGTTTTTCGTAATTTTTAAGCAGCATTGTGATTGGAGACCAGAAAATATTATGTTCTGGAGGGAGGAAGCGACGCATTATATCAAGGTGATTTTGATTAACTCCTCTAGTCAAAAACGCATCTTGCGTTCCCTTATTCAGTAAATGATGGAATGATACAGGGCGCGTAAGTCATGTAAGTCCAAAAACCAATGAGCGGTTGCTACTTGGTTATGTAATATTTAACGTGACCCGCACTTGCCCGCGCGTGACATTAATGACATCAAGCAGCGGAACGAATTTTCAAAGGTCTTGAAGCTAATTAAAACACGGTTGTCAGGGTCCCCCCTTTAATAAACGATTGACCCACTAATTAATAATTTCGCATTCACTCTATTTTTGTTTCGCAGTGACAATTGGTACAACGGATGCGGCCAATGCCTGTTTATGAAATGGCCGAACCAAACTACGATTCAGAGTTCGATGCTGGTAACAGACTTAATTGATACTTTGATATTTTTCTTTCAAAAAGAGCAATGAGTGTAGACGGTCCCGGGATCGATTCCCGACCATTAACTCTTCATGTATTCGATCCTGAAGTGCCAGCAAAGGCTCTGGTACTGGTGAAAAGTGCTGCGATTGGAGCACTTTATTGGATCGCATCTAAGAGGCGCACAAAACTGAATATCACAAAAACTCAATCGATTCGTTGAAAATAAAAATAAATCTCTATGTTAAACAGAGTAGATCGCTAACCTATCCAACAATAATTCAGGTTTTGCGGAACCCGATCTGAAACTGGAGCCAGCCAGTCCTTCCGGCAACAACGGTGGTCGCTACACCTTCTCGCGGACGTCTAGCACCGGATCCCTTCACACGTCGTCTTCCGCACAGAATTCAGGTAAGAATAAATGGGAAGAATCGGTTGACAACATTGTTAGAGGTCACATGGCAGGGTGGTCATCCACATGTCATATTGGAATTGCCTTTTTTCAACAGACGCGGATGACAGCGATGACAAGTCGACGACCAGCTACAAGGAACGTCGACGAGAGGCGCACACGCACGCTGAACAGAAACGTCGAGACGCCATTAAGGTGCGATTAATAGACAAAAAGAGCCCAGTTATTTAGTGTAGTGAAAATCAAAACCTGTTTGCATGTTCATTTCTGGTGGACAAAACTATTGCCACTATGCAATATACGTGAATATTTTGATTTCATTGATTTTTAATAAAATTGAATTTTTAAACAAGGATTCCATTACGCAACTAATCTCTTGCGTTTTATTTGTGCCCACAGAAAGGTTACGAGAACCTGCAAGATCTGGTCCCCACCTGCCAACAGCAGGACAGTCTCAGCGGCTACAAAGTCAGCAAAGCAACTGTTCTGCAAAAGTGTAC
Organism: Melogona broelemanni; assembly: GCA_033995665.1. Lineage (NCBI taxonomy): Eukaryota > Metazoa > Arthropoda > Diplopoda > Chordeumatida > Chordeumatidae > Melogona > Melogona broelemanni. Next base: position 15,879 of record JAUJYS010000396.1, read on the forward strand.
GTACGCGGAACAATCTGTGAATCGACTGAGTTTCTGTCTTGTAACCAGTGTTGGGTTTATTCCTTTTGAAAAGGAACCAGTTCCCGTTCCTCCGATGAAAAAAAGGAACCCGATCCCGTTCCTCAAAAATAAAAAAGAACCTAGGCGTTCCTGCGTTCCTTTATTTTTTTAAAAATTCGAATTTGCATCGTCACGGAATTGCACGTGCGCGGTGCCAATTCATAATGAAGGAAAAGTGTGCTTTTATAGAATAAAGGTTATTTGAACAAGGAACGCTGTAACCAGAAAAGGAACCCCCGTTCCAGTTGCTCAAAAAAAGGAACCAGTTCCTAGAAACGGGAACTTTCCGTTCCGTTCCTACCCAACACTGCTTATAACACACCCGCTTGATATATGTGTCTGTTCTGTTCTCAAAATCAGCCATCGACTATATCCAATTTCTGCTGCAACAACGCAAGAAGCAGGAGGACGAGATCGCCGCCTTGCGCAAGGAGGTGGTGGCCCTGCAGATCATGCGAGAGTGAGTGGAACTAGAATAAATCCCGTTACGCCGTTGTCGGCTGATCAGTCTATTTTGATCACTGGTTAATAATGTCTGTTTACCGCGGCACTTTCAGAAATTACGAGCAGATTGTCCAAGCCCATCAGAGTCGACCTAATCAGGCCAGCAACCAGCTGTCCGATGAAGTCAGGTTTCACGTGGTAAATAAACAATTCTGTTGCGAATCTATAAAAAATTGTCTTAGTCCCCAGAACTTGAAATGCTCAATGAAAAAGCCATTTGATAATGCATGAAAGTTAATAAGAGTAACTTGTCTCCAAATTGAAGATGCAAACGACTGATTACGATTTTAGCAACATACTTTTCTCAACGATTGTGTTTCTACCAGTTTCAGACAATCATGGATTCGTTGTTCCAGTCCTTCAACACGAGTATCTCGGTTGCCAACTTTTCCGAACTATCCCGTTGTGTATTTAGCTGGATAGAGGAATACTGCAAACCCCAGGTGAACCAGATATGGCATTTATATTTTTTTTTCTCAAATTAATTATTAAATAAATTTTACGTTTCTTGACCGAGTACATTTTCTATCTCTCCTTCAGACACTGCGGGAGCTGGTTCTGTCCATACTCAGACAGCTGAACACGCAACTGACATAGGACAGTCACGAGAACGCTTATGCAAAATGACTTACACGCGCGAGTATCGAATAGGTTGATTGGATTTTGAGGGTCGGTTGAAATATGGGATGTTTTTTATAGCAAAATGTATGTACCGCGTGGACTAGGGTGGTTCACTGGCATTTGTTTACGAGACGTGCACTAAAAAGTATTGTACAAAATTAGATCGAATACGCCTATAAATTAAAGCACTTTCTATCAAATCAAAAAAATGCGCTCATTTTATTACAAAAAATACTTACAGAAAAATACGGAATATTTACAAAGACACAGTTGATTTGGAGTAATGCGCCAATATTTCTCTTCTGAAATTAGAAATATAAAAAAGCAAAATTTAAACTATTTCGTATAAAATGTTTTTCATGCGTTAAATTAACGAATTAATTCAGTTATTAAAAAAAAATAGATGAAATTAGCATTAACGGCAACATTTTTTTGGCGTAATCATGACGTATTCATTGTTCAAAGATCAACGTGAAAAGCTGTCCTGTGTAATATTTTGCAAAAATGATATATTTTCCTATCTGATGCACACACACAATTTGTATTTGTTGGTAACTAACCATGTAAAATGTATCGTTTGTAAATGCTGTTTCACGAGAAATGATATTGGGCGTGTATATCGAATGGTATGACGTACCTATGAACTGCAAGTACAAATATTTCGAAATAAAAAAATTTATATGTACTTGGAACGTCTCATATCTTTGTTAACAAATTCAAACTAACCTAACTAATACGATCACGGCCTTGCCTAAAATTTTTTAATAAAATATCAGTTAATTTACCCGTAAAATTGGGTCAGACTTATTCCAGCCATATTTCTTTGATTGAAAGCAGCTGAGGAATATCTTGAGCCAGCTCTTTAATTGGTTCGCACAATTCCTAAAATTAAAAAAAATACATAATTAAACTATTTTCTGTCAATTGATAACTCATTATAAAAATAGACGCACAAATGTATATCTTACGTCGATTTCAGTTGGGCACAATATCCTTAATAGCTTCAGACATTCGATGCATTGAACTACAATGGCATCTTGGAGAAACAACGATAAAACAAAATCAGTAAACTGGATAAGTAACTTGAAAGAATATAATTTTAAAATGGCATCTAAAAGTTTACCTTTACAGTGCCGATGTGATTCAAGGCCAGGTACATCGTACATGAGCTTGACTATGCCTTCAATTATACCGTGGAGGTGTTTGGCGATTCTGGAAAAATATATCCATTTGAATTGGTAGACAGAAACATCATCCCTATACAGCATATTTTACACAACCGTTAATCCAGATCTGGATAACCATATTAACCTTAAAACTGTACGAAAAAGTAGCAACTGTTCTAACCTTGGCCACGCAACGGTTATGATCGCTTTCAGCGCTTGTAAAATATTTAGTCTCGTTATTTCCTCAGGGCCGTCGTAGATTTCTACATACTGGAGAATCACCTTCAAGGTAGACTATTTTTAAAAAAATGGACAAATTGACTTAAGTCGACAAAAATAAAATATTTGGAAAAGAACAAAATGAAAACGCCTGAATTCAAGAATACAGCAGAGGTTATAACAATATGTAACGGTGTAAAGCCAGTATTTCACTACGCTACTAGTTGCTGCGACTGCACGCGTAGCGCGCAAATTGCAGCATCAGTACGGCGAACAGGGTAACTCACCGCGACGTTATCGTTAATCGCCAGCAGCCAGCGACTACTGACGAAAACAAAAATTGCTCAATGAACCGACGCTCGGTTCGCTGTACTGATGCTGTGATTTGCACGCTGCGCGTGCAGTCGCAGTGACTAGTAGCATAGTGAAATACTGGCTTAAGTAACTCACTTGTAAATGTCTCACAACCGTTATTCCCAAAATGTCGATGAACGCCACCAAATGTTGGGAATAGGCTTGGCGGATTGCTATCACCTGTTCAGCTTCCATTCCGCGTAGAAAATCTTGATAAATCGTATCGTAATGAGTGACCTAGAAAACAATAGCATACATGGTATTGAAAGCGCTTTAAAAAATAACTAATTTTATATAACCACTGGGCTTCGATTGTTAAAATATCAATCACCTTTCTGATTTCTGTGGGTTTTTTGGGATCGGGCAATAGGATCTGGAGAACTCGAAACAGACAGGGGTACAAGCATACAATCACTTGTGGTTCCCTGGTGAAGATGATATTTTTGAGGGCGTTGTAGATGACATCGGCACGGCCGTACCACTGCATAGAGGCGGTGGGCTATTTAAGAAACAAGTATGCACGGTCTCTTATGGCTGCACAATGGAAATCTATAAATAGAATTATAATTATTATAGAGAAATAGAAAAATTATCATAATTCAAGACTGTACCGAGTTGTGCATGATGTGCAGCAGGCACTGCAGTCCTGAAGTCCGATTTTCAACCACGAAATCGTCGATAAAAAGCAACGAAATAGGCAGAACTTCGTTGAACACGTCACCAACGAATGGATGCTGCAGCAAAATATGAGTTATTACAACATTGCACGCTATATTACTTCAATAATCGGTAGTGAAAGAAAAAAGCACCTAGATGGTCCGAACAACCAGATATTTTAAAACGCATTTACCATCCAAATAAATTTAAGGTAGCATCCAAATAAATTTAATGGCACATAATTCAATTTCTTGGAAATACATCAAATGACTCGTATACAAAAACTATCAATTAAAATGAGGAAACACGAACTCGTGATAAGTTCAACAATTAATTACCTTGGTCTGAAGCAGGCACCACTTAAACGCAGCAGTCATTCCCGGATCAAGTTTCCAGCTATCTCGTGTCAAACTAATAGGAAACTTGACGAACAGATTCTTTCGAAACGACTCGTCTGTTTTGTTATTGAACGCATCGTTTACTGCCGAACAATTCATGATTTTCAGCAGCCGACTTAGCAAAGCTAGACAGAAAAAAACACAAACGATCTAATCAGTCATCTTAAAATTCGAAACTTTTTGTTACTCTTGTTTAAAACATGACTGGACCAACCCTGTGCTAGTGTATTGGATTCCTGACTAGTCCACAAGTTTTGCTCTATGTGCTGAGCGCACAGTATAACCACATCGGCTAAAATATCAATGGCTGGAGCGTCACTTTCCCAATCGGCCTATAAGAAGGAAGGAATTCAGGAATTAAGTCTAAAGTAATAGAATTGTTACACCTGAATTTAAAAATACTTTCTGTTTGTCAGACTCACCAAAATAAAATTTAAGCACTTCAGTGACAGAACGCTAATTTCGGGGCCATCACCAAAATCACCCCGTTCGAGGTCTGCGAAAAAATAAAAATAAATTATCAACATCATAAGGAGCATGAGTGAAAGTATGGTCTTTTGTAATTTTTACCAAGCATGAGCAACATTAGATAGGTGTTAAAATACAATTATTAATCTCAATTTGAAATTAAATTACCTCTGTCATTGCCAAATGGCATTGTAAGGACTCTTCCACAGCTTACGAATAATTTCAACAGCTCCAGTCTTACGCTTGGATCCAAGGTATCCACGAATGGAGAGGCATCCGAACACCTACCCACAAATTGCTCGGCGGCGTTTCTCTGCAATAGAACACAAGGTTAGCACAACAGGTTAGCAGGGTCGTGACGCTCTTTGGACGGGCTTCTAAAATAACCAAAACAGCATTCGAATGAAGGGGTCAATGGGATGACGGAAAAAAAAGACTAGCGTACCTTTTCAGGACGTGTTCCCGCTTGGAGCGAACGAATGATATCCTGAACAAACAGCTCATTGGAGAAACGGAGGGAACTGTCGGTGTCCTTCATCATCGTTGACATCGGTAATGTTTCCATGTTTGGTGAAATAAACAGCACTGATTACACGGGTGACACCGCTGGACTCTGCAAGCTTTTTAAAGTGCCGCCGATTGATTGTCTGCTTGCTCGCACTCACGTGCTGTCAGCTAATCCCACCTGGTGGCAGCTTGAAGAAGCTTGTCTGTGAATGAAGCGATAATATAATTTAAACCGGCTTTTCCGCGGGAACTGATTCTTAATCATGGACACAGCATATAACGAAGGAATGAAAATTGTTCATACTATCATACTATCTAAAAATTGTCGAAATAATAAAAGCTAGATAAAAATTCTGAAACTTTTTTGTTTAGCCAAACGTCCTCTTCCCCCCACCACCACCTAACAAGCTATTAAACTGAAAATAGATGTACTGATCTACTAAAAATTAGATGTAATGATCTACTAAAAATAGAATAATGAAATTACAGCATTAGTTTAATGTTTCAAGTTGCTAATAACTACTTCTATAAAAACTACAGCACTGGTAGGAACCAAGCTGGCATTCGTTGCGACTAAAAATATATTTTTAAAAATGCAATAAAAATAACTAATCAATCGCAACTGCAATCGTCTGTATTTTTATGTATTTCCTTCTGATTTTTACAACTAATGAAATATTAGACCGAAAAAGTAAAGAAAATGAAAACCATAAAAAATTATTCGGATAAAAATCAGGCATTCAGTATACATCAGACTAGGCACGTGCATATTGAAGTGTCATGCGCTTGATATTTAAGGGAAGCAATGTAGCATGGTCTTTAGTAATTGGCTTGGTTGTCGGCTTTTCCTCGCAATTTTCAAAGAGCTTAGTCATGACGTTCCATAGACGCTTCGCACCTGCCGAAAGAAAATGCCTCTCAAATAGGGAACGTTGGTTAAACAGATTCCGAGAAAAAAATGCGTTCACACAATATCCTCATTGTCAAACATCCTTATTAAATTATTTTTCCTTAGCAAATTTGTGATTGCTTGAAAGGTGCGATTTTTCAATTTTTCAATTTTGATATCGGTTGGGTTGACCAAATTTTCTAAATTCAATAAAACTGAAATTACGAAACAAAAGCTTTTACAAAATGGAGAAAATAAATAAAAAAACACGAAACAAAAAGGTATGTTAGAAATAAATAGAATCATTGTGTGAGAAAAACATATCTCGGTAAAATTAAACATATTGTCAAATTAGGAGAACAAAAATGTTTTTTTAAAACTCTGGTAGCTTGGTACGTTACAAGCTAAATGTTACCTATGTTTCCTGAAGTTCATGCGTAATAGGAATCCCAGTAAGTGTCGTGGCCAGGGCTGTGTTCGACTCACTTGTAGGTCATCACAACCCGAGTCCACCAAATCCTATTAATCTGCTAATCCGATCACCCGATGAGCCACCTGCAATTTGCACATAAAAGAGAAAATTGTACATCAAACATACCACTTTTCTCGCACATCTAGACTGCAGTGAACCTCTACAGAAAGAAACAGCACGGTAGCTCAATAGGAAATATTTATCCAAATAGTGAATAACACTTTCTAGAAGTCTGATCAAAAGTGTGTTTGTGAAAAATGGTTGCTACGTTTCGTGTGTTTAAGAAAACGTCGCCTAATGGACAGGTAAGTGATTTTTTTCTTCATTGAACCAGTTTCTTTTCAAAATATTTGTTAGTCGGTTAAATTTCATTTTCATTTTCAAAATTAAATTATTTTTATGTTTAGGTGACAATGTACGTTCCTCGGCGGGACTACGTTGATCATTTTTCTCACGTTGATCCAATCGGTAAGCAATACCAATACATTATTGGCATTTGAAGTCTGATTTGCAGACGTACCCATTTATACAGTGTATTACTAATAATAGAGTTATTTCATCGTGTTTGCAAAAATACGTATGAATGGAAAATATAACGTCGATGAACATAACGTTTTTGAGCATTCCATTGTATTTAGATTTCAATATTCTTTACGGTATCTTGATTTTTACGAGTGACCTCTAAATGTTGATACGTTTCATATTCAAAAATTGGTGGGCTTTCTAAATCCTAAACGTTTTGCATACATGTAAATTCGATTACAAAAAAACAAACCAGAGAAGTTAACAAGTGAACAGTTTCCCTGGTTCGATTCCCGGCGCAGGCTTTCGTTTATTCGATCCTATGGTACTGGAATGTGCCCATCACACATTGCCACAGCGAAACGAGGGGTACAATAACCTCCTGTAGTGCTATTCACTACAGTGATCCGGAATAAAATAAAAAATAAAAATTCCCATACGATAAAAACACACAAATATAAAACAGATTATTTATCAACAGTAACGGTATTTTTACTTAGGTATAGGGCTGCAAAAATATATGCAAAGTTCTATATTTGAAAATTTGGTTGACAGATGAACAGCGGGCGTTATTTTCCCCTTGAGGTGCGCAAATGCCAACATGTAATCTTGAACTTGAACGTCACATAGATGGCGTGATAGTCGTCGATCCCGATTACCTCAAGGATCGTATGGTGATTGGTCAGGTGTTGGTCACCCTGCGCTATGGACGGGAGGACGACGAGGTGATGGGACTCGAGTTTTCCAAGGACCTGTACTTGGCCAGCGAACAGGTCTATCCGAAACCGGAGAAACGCCAGCATCCGACCATCGTGCAACAACAGCTGATGCGCAAATTGGGACACAACACGTTCCCTTTCCACTTTGAAGTAAATCACCTACTTTATTAGATGATTCGAACAAAATTTCAGTAGCTCTATATTCCGGACACTACCTTACACATTGAATATTTTAACCTAACAGTCTTACAGGTATTTAGGTGAAAGTGAATACTTTTAGGAGTACTGCAAACTACATGTATTTTATTCAATAAAATAGATAGACAAATTAATTATTAAAGTGAGTAGTAGAGATTAACCAAATAATTTCTACGGTAATCCAATATTCATCTCTTGTAAAATCGAATGAATATGCACGAAACACACAAAAAAGACGAGGTGCACATAAGGAGAAATCGCCGAACCGGAACGAT